>JAVQIZ010149020.1:0-15860 GCA_036023535.2 Galaxias brevipinnis | reverse complement strand
GGCTTTGGCAGCCCACAGGCGAGGCGGGAGGGAGGGAGGGAGGCAGGAAGGGGGAGGGGAGGGGAGGTGAGAGAGCTCGCTCGCTAGCGCCCGTCCCCACATCTGCCCACACAGCACGGGGCTCCAGCGACACCCACAGAAGCGGGCTTTAACCTTCTCTTCCCCCACCACCTGTTCATTAGCATTGCCCCCCCTCCTCTCCATGCCCCCCTGCTGAGGCTCAGCCATTTTACACTTCTCCTCTCTTGCCCGCCCGCTCGCTCCCTTGTCCTCGCGCTCCTCTTTTCTCTCTCTCTCTCTTTTTCTCTCTCTCTCTCTCTCTGTCGACCGTGTATCTTGTTTCCAGCTCCCTCTCCGCTCCCCCATTCTCTTTCTCTCTCGTCCAGCTATTCCCTTCTGTTTTTTTTTGTGTGTGTCCCTCTTTCTTCTCACGTTGGTCTTTTCCTTGTTCTCCATTGTTTTCCCTCTCTCTACACTCTCACTTTCTGTCCCTCCTGTCTCCTCCTGTCTGTCCGTCTCTCCGTGTGTTTGGAAGCCTGTGGGGTTGACAGTGAAATGGCCGCCATTGTCTGTCTGACAGAAAACCACCATCTGATTCGGGCACCGCTAACGAGTGAGGCTGGTCCTACAGAAAGCCGTGGCCAACTTAGTTGGCGGGGAGAGAAAGGGGATTTTGATGAATTGTCTGTGAAAGTGTATTAGTCTCCCCACATCGCTACCCCTCCCGTGGCAAGCTGCCTCTCTCAAAGCCATTCCCTTCTCATCGTTGGTAATTTGAGCATCATCGCCCATGGCATCAGTCATACTTGGCCCATTTAAATCCCCCTCACAAATTTAATTTGAAAAAGGAAATGACAAGATTTGGCCTACTGAGGTATGCCAGCGTGTCCTGGAGAATCAGATTTGGGAATAGGTATGGTTCGCTGTGATTTCAGATTAAAACCCTCCATCTCCACCGCCTCCCTTTGTTGTTGTGAACAAAAGCGAGCGAGAAAACCGTCCACATTTGATTTGCAGTACAGTCGTCTCTGTAGTCAACCATAGGAATTGTCTGCTCCCATCGCACTAACGCGTCTAACGTCCGGCTGCTCCTCAGAACACTCACTTCTATAAGGAAGTGGAAGGAGTTTGAATTATTCAGGAAAATCTGATTGTGTGCCACCGAAAATAATCAAGACAAACGTGAGCTGCAAAAAAAAACCCATGAGCTGCAAAAAGAACCACCTAATCTGTGCCTCTAACCCTTTGGCTGCCTACTTTCATTGATAGGAGGTGGGGAGCCTGGTTGACTTTCGTTCCGCTCACTTGGATCCCACATATGACCCCCTGAGATTCTTTTGGACTCTTTAATTGCTTTTGCACAGTGGCCCAGATGATGATAAGGAACTCGGGTGACAACATCTCAATTTCCGTCCCCCAACTGAACGCTTCCCGTTTCAATTATCCCCGGCGTTTTTACTTGCCGTGTGCACTCAGTGGCGGCTAATATTAAATTTCATTTCCCGTTAAAGCCCGCGGATTGCGCTATCTGATGGCTTTTCACTCGGTTATCCATGCACGGTGTTATCAGCAAGACAGCCCCCCCCCCCTCCTCTGCTCTCTGAGAGGAGGGAAAGGCAGAGGCCAGGCTCCTCATACCTAAAATATGCAAAGGCAGGTTACACCTTCAAACACAGGTGGCTGGCTTTGGGGACACGGCTCAAACGACTTCTACAGGTCCACTGGTGTTTGCACTATGTTGTGGCCACATTTGGGAATCCTAGCGGATGTTCCGGCCTGGGATGTGGTTCAGGGGTGAGGGGATGGTCAGAGCGAAGGCCAGGTCACCAAAGAGACAGCATGTGCCTTTTGGAGACAGTGAAGGCTAGAAGTTTGTGTTTTAAGTCATAACATTAAGTCATGTCTTAGTTTCCTGCGTACGTGTCTTTAGATATGCTAATTAGGAACATGGGATCCATCTGGTCCAATGGAATGATTGTTTATCTTATAGACCTCGTTAGAACCTTGTCAACAAATCAGAACTTGCTATGTCGTTAGACTGATCTGACTGTAGTATTTCTTTGTGTACAGACTCTGACTCAGACTCTGTAGTCATCAATAAAATTGTACTTGATCATTGCACGGTTTCTCCCTGTCATTAATTGGTTATTTTCTGTCATAGATTGAAATTATCCATTACATCTGTGAACATTCCTAACCGACTCTGGATGACAGGTGTCTACTGTCAGCAGTTTACCACCATGCCCGTTGGATTTCATCTGGAATGATGCTGTTCACATTTATCACAACGATTTCATTACTATAGGCACTGTATAAAATATAAATATGTAATCTGTTTTGCCCTTCCTTCTAGGCAGAGAAAGATCTGTCGGATGCTGGATCGACGTCCATCATGCACTGAGAGTAAGACTTCACCAGTGCGGGGATAACATCCATTAGTAATGGGTCCATGTAACAGTCTGAAAGTCCCTTTGGCTGCGTGTTGAAAGAGCATTATGAGTGATATGTGTGTGGCGTGGCATCAGAGGGATTCAATTTAAAGTACTCACTGACCTCACCAAACAAAATGAGATCATTCCAATGAAGCCCCCAGGATGCCATTCTTCATGACTTTGTAAGAATGCCAAACTCCTGAACAAACCCCGTCACGTCGATATGAAAATACACGCAACACATTACCACATGCTGTAAGCTCAGTGTACAGTCACATTCTTTCCTGCATCGATATGAACAAATACAGCCACCGTTCGAAGCCCGAATGGAGAACATTACCCTACGCAATGAAGTCACTTCACCACGAAGGAGAGAAAGGCCCGTATAACAATTACAGCTCTTACAGCGCCCCAGACAATAAACACGTAAAACACATTTAAAGCCACGCCGTCCCAGATAAGAGGGGGTACTAAAACGCGACGTTATCGCATGCGGTTCCCACAGCTAGCGGAGTTCAAAGGTCTCCTCCACAAACACGGAGGTCCATAAATGAGGCCGGCGGCCGGGAGGCCCTTTGTGTGAGGGAACAATCATGGCCGCCGCGATGTTGAGCTACTGGTCGTAAGGTTTGCTCATCCTGCTGGTCAGATGTTTGATGCTGCCTGGGCTCCACTGGTGTTTGTATTTCTGTCCCCACGGACTGGGTTAATGTTTAGCCTGGTTTCTCACGCTCGGGCCCTCGCTCCCTCTCTCCAGCAGAGGGGCTTTACGGTCGCCGACCTCGTTTGAGGTGGGCTGGTTCTCGTCACGGTGTTTACGTGTCGAAGACACATGAGGTGTTCAAATCTGTAGGGCCATAATCGAAAAGACATATTTGAGGAGGCTACATATAAACACCATGGTGTAGACTTGTATATAAAGCATGAACAGGATTATGTTACAGATCATGACAAATGTCCCATCTTGATGTAGTCTTTACGATATCAAAGTGTTGTGCCAAGTTTCTAACTCTGAACCACGGTTGGAATGACAACTGGGTTCATAGTACACCCTTAGCTCGCCCGAGCCTGTTACAAACGGTGAGAACTCTTTAACCATGTCATGATTTCATTGTCAGTATTATAACGCTACAGATAAGAAGCTCAGATGGGCGAATGTTTATCAGCTGTAAAACCTGGCGGCCCAGTCTTTCATGTTTGGACTTTAAGCATCGAATCCCCGGTCGTATCTCTGTGTTTGCCTGCTTCATTATTGTGAAGTTATCTGTGTGACAAGAGGCAGCAGAGTGAGCGATCAATAGGGGAGCAGATAAAGATGAAAGGAATGCAGGGAGCTGTTTTCTCCCAACGAGAGCCTCCTGTTTTGAGGTCAGTGGATAGAGGAGAGTGGGAGGCAATCAATAGTCCCTCCACACAGTATTATTAACTCAGCACTCCGTAGCCTAGTGAAGCCTGAGATTGGGTTTCGATCAATGTCTGAGCTCTTACATGTTGACTGTGTTGTAATAAAATTATCATTTGAGTCACAAGGACCATCAAAGTGATAGTCCACCCATTTTTAAAAATCTTTTGACATGCTTTGCATCAGATCCCAGTGCTGCATTTTAAACATTGTATCGTCATTTTGCATTTCGCAATCAAACAGCAGAATGTCACACTAGTTGAGAAAATTATTCTTTATCGCGTCATTGGGGTCCTTCCTGATTTTTAAAAAACAACCTCCATTTTCAGCCAAGCGGACAGCGTTTGCTGGTTCTAAGTTTGACTCGCACAATGATCTATGGGCATTGTGGTGTACAATGAATAAACCATTTAAATGTCGGTGGTCTAAAAACTGTGAATTTCACTTACATTGATCCTATGTCCCGAACTTGTTCAGTCACTTTACTTCATTTAGCCTAAACAACAACATATTGTTTAGGAAAATCAGTGAAGTATCCCTTTAACTGTAATTTTCTTGCATCCTGATGCGTTTTTATAGCTTCTCAGAACAGTTTTCAGTGCTTTGATAATGTTTGAATGTAGCGTTTAGCCCCATTTGAATGGCCGTGAGTAAGCTAATGCAGCCTTTTCACAATATGGTTTCTCACTATTTGGTATGGCCATTTGCCAAAATCTTCAAACTCCTCTTCTCTCCCTCCCTTGTGTTGCTTAGATCCTTTATGTTCGTCTGGTTCTTGCTCTCATGTGTTTGGGTCTAATTCAATTTCACCCTGACAGATTCACGGCACGACAGTGTTTCCATTACAGCACACAGTCAAACACACACAACCCCTCCATTAATTAGCTGCATGGCTGTCTTTTAATTATACACGTTGTCTTATTAGAGGGCTCCTCACCCAGCCACCCAACCTTGCTGTCCCCCACTCCCCTTTTTTTTAATTTTTCCCGCCTTTTCACCAGGCACTTCCACCTGCATGTTATGGCTCTTTTAAAGCTGTTGGTAGTCCCGGGAAGAGATGGCAAACAGGTGACAGCGGGTTCTGATATGTCAGCAGCAGAAATTAGCTAACTTTAGATTAACATGCAGATGCCACAGTCAGAGCCCGCTGCTGTTTAATGCCGCTCTCTCTTATGCTCTTTCTTTCTCTCTCTAGCTCTCTGTCTCTCTCTCTCTTATCTTCCTCTCTTCATCTCTCTGCCGTTCCCCGCCTGCTATGAGATGGGAGCGAGCGTCAGCCGGTGAATTTTTACAGCTCTCCAAAATCATTATTGCCAATTAGCGTTCGTCAGGGAAGACAGCAGCTGCTTGTAATTACAGGTAGCCCCTCATTACATCTCGCTGTACAGGCAAAGGAGGGAGGGGGTGGGGGGGAGGCATATTCCAGAGCCAGTGTTTATATTTATTTATATATTTCCGTACCTGGGATGTTGCTCCACATACGTCGGCTATAGTGGAGACATCACAGGTGCACAGCGAGAGGAGGGGGGAGGGGGAGTAGTAAACTCACTGTAAACACCTGACATATCACAAACATCATGGAGTTGACACAGCGCAATAGAGGTGGCGTTTAGTGTGTCTACGTCTGATTGACTATGTGTTTTTGCTTTGAGTGTTTTCTGTGTGTGTGTGTGTGCAATGCGAGTACACACCTATATCCGCATTGGCGTGTGCTGTGTGTGTGCTGTGTGTGTGGCTGCATGTGCTTTTTTTCTCCTCTGTATTTCTTTACAGACCCACACATTTTGTGGTTTTCTGGCGCGTGTAATGGCCGTAAAGGCTGTGTGTTGGCGGGCCGTGCCCTCCCTGGAGCTGTGAGATGTGGGTTGACAGGCGCTGTGTGAGGTTGATGTGACCTGACATCCAGTGGTCCACTGGGCCTGCCTCTCTGCCCTGCTCCGGCCCCACTGGGCTGCCACTGGTGGCTCCCTAATAGGTCCGCTGACCTTTTCAAGCAGGAGTCCACACCCTACGAGTCCAGAACACTCCTCTCTGACATTCTTCGCTAATCACCACCAAGAACTGTTCTCGGTGAAACCAGAATGCGTTTTTCCAGCTCAAGGTAACGCTGCTCATTATATTTAGACATTTTCACGTTGAATCATTCCTTTATAAGTAATTTAAATTTTTTTTTTATTTTTTATTTTTTACAGAATTTATGAACCATGCTTTGCATATTCTAATGGCTCGTGTTTCATGGTTTTGTGGTTTTATGAGGGGTTGACAACCTGGAATTACCGAACCTTTCATTTGTAAGGATACATATTTCTTTCAGATGGCTTTGTTCCAACAAAATGTCATTTCTGTGTGAGTGTGTCATGCTGGGAGATTGACGTTAATTTGAAGGCCTCCCACTCCAGCAGAGCTGAAATAGCCCGACCAAACACGCCCAGCCACCCTGAGAGGTATGCTGTTTGATAACTATAAAAGGAGATCTCTCTGCCGTCTATGAGGTAAACACATACCTCAAGACTGGACTCTTATGAATAGTTAATTAATACCATCTGAATGCACTATATAGCTGAGCTACAGGGCGGCTGGGTGGCTGGGGAGTGGGTTGACAAAAACCTACAAACCCACTGTAGCCTTGGGCAACGATACAGCCAATTAACCCAGGGCATGAAGCTATGTGAGCGAGTCCACTGAGGTCGCTAATGTGGACCATTCCTCTCCTGTTCCTCTTGCCTCAGACAGAGGGGTTACAGCGTCAGGGGAGAGGATGCCCTGCTATGTGTCTGGGTGTGAGGATTCAACATGGAGGTCAGGTCTCGAGGTATCCCAAACCTCCCTGTTGGAGGTAACAGAGAGCATGCTAATAGCCGCTAAACATTAGCCTGTTAGCTGCCGATGTAGCGCAATGCTATTGTCAGAGGAGAGGAACGTTTTGGTGTGTTATGGACTTGTTTATTGAACATTAGGAAGGTTGACTTACCGCGTAGATTGATTTCTCAGAAAAGCATGTACAACCAGCAACTTATTAGCAGCTACTTGCTACAGAAAGGACAAAGGATTGACTCGACAATGGTAAACAGAAAAGTCTAGCTATGTTGCCTGAACATTGCCCATGGAACTAAATTCACTTCAGTTTGAGTCACCATTGCGGTCCTGATTGTTTTCTCAAATCAAGCCAGTGCAGTACAGCTGGGGACGGCCCGCATTCTGGCAGAATAAGAGTTTGCATTTTTTTGCGTGGCATTTGTCGTTTCCATAGTACCGTGTCCAACGCAAACACAAAGGACAACTGTCGCACTGAAACGATCGCCGAGGCGACGAGCAGAGTGTCCCTTCATCCTCGTCTCGGTCCGCTCCCGCCTTTTCATTCCTCGCCACGAGAAGTTGGAACGGGAAACAGAGCGGTGGAGGAGATCAAGTGTGTGTGACAATTTTAACAGATGGAATTCTGACTAAATGAACCTCGCATGCATGGATATCATGGTGGACCTGCTACAAGAGCTGTAGGTTTATGAATATTTTTTGAGGCGATGCAAGCTGTAAAGAAAGTCCCCAGTTGATTCAATATACAGTATAAATACATATGTATTTATACTGTATATTGAATCAACAGGGGATTAAGGTTAAGGTTATTAAGGTTATTGACTTTCTATCCAGACACCTTTACCAAACATATATCTGGGTAGAAAGTCAATAACCTTAATAACCATTCAAAATCATTGTTCACAAATATCTGAAATCTGTACTAACATCTGCAAAAACCTTCGATCTTCAGCCCATCAAACGTCTCTAATTGGGATGAAACAAGGGCACAAAGAAGGGTGCCAGTGCCCAATGAAGGCCAGGCTCCAAGATTCCATTATTTTTATGGATGTCTGGTTTGCGTCAGAACCCTCTATGGACCTGGCTGAAAAAAAGAACAATCAGAAATCCATCTTTCACACACAATTAGTCTAAATATTATCCCAGTCTATATTTATAATACTTGTAAGTTATTCTAAGCACCAGAACAGTTGCTCTTCGTATCTATTCTTGGAAGTGTCCCCACAGTGCTCAAGTTGTCAGTGGGCTACGTCCATACACTTCAGTTTGCTCCTTAACGTTAGCGCGGCTGCTATGGTGCGCACTGTCGTTTTTGTTCTAACAATGCTCACAGTACTGCAGTGCTGCATTTTAAACCGTTGAGTCAGATTTAATTTACCAGCTCTTTCATCTGTTTTAACTCAGTGAGGCGAGCTGCAGACACACACACACACACACACACGCACACGGTGTACGTGGCTCTCTACCCAGAGCTATTATGTGGAGACAGCAGGTATAATATCTGCAAACCTTTGCTGCTGCGCTGGATAAGTAATGGCCTCAAGATGTCACCTTTATCTGTGGGCACGCTCCTGCAGCTGTGGCTGTGCATTCGACTCCTCGCTCTCCCTCTGTGATACACAGGTGTGCCATTATCAAGGTATGTGGATGCGCACACACGTGCGCGTGCGTGTGTGGGTAGTGCGCGCGCGTGCACGTCCACGTACGCGCGTGTGTCGGTCCGTGATGTGCATTTACGTGCAGCATTATCTGTGTGTATGATTGAACCGGCATTTGTGTGTGCGTGCGTGTGTGTGTGTATAAGCCTAGCTGGCCCCCCTCCCCCTTATGTATTTTGCCACACACAAAAGTGGCCATGAGAAAGCCAGATAGGGGTGAGACTGACACATTAATTTCCTTAACGGCTGCAGATGTGGCGGCGGTGGCACCATTTAAGCGGCTTTGGTCGTATATCCCCCTGGACGTCAACGCAGGGGTGAGGAGAGGTGGGGGGGGTGGGGGGTGGAGAGGGGAGAGCCAGATGGCCAATGGGGCCGTCCCATCTTGCACGGGGACAGAGAAAATATGAAGGGCTTAAGAGACACGTGGAGGAGGAAGAGGAAGATACGGAGCAGGACCATACAAAAAAAAAAAGGACGAAGCAAATAGAAGGTAAGCCAGAGACAGAGAGACGGGGTGGAAACGGGGAGGAATAGCAGGAAGGCGAGAAAGAGAGGGGGGAAGAAGCTAGGCTGGCGACAGAAGGCGAGAGACAAAAGAGGAACGGCGGAGTGGAGACGGAGAGGGAGAGAGGCTGCACAGGAGGCCCCTGGCTCCGTGGGAGGTAAACCCCAATCATTTATAAAAGGTAAATGCTGTCAGGACGCTGGGCGTTTTTAAAGGCGGCGCGGCGGCGGCGCTGCAGGTGTGATTTATGAGCCCGCCGCGGGGTTATAAATCACGCCAGCCGCTGTTTCCACAGGCTACTGCTACTGCTACTGCTGCTGTTGTCAATGGGGCTGCCATCACCGACGCTGCTGCTGCTGCATTGAGCCTTCGTGCTGTCCCTGCCCACCCCTTCCACACACACACACACACACACACACACACAGACACAACGACGACGGATCGTGGGAGCGTGAAAGGATGGGTGGACGGGTGGATGGACGTGTGGACGGAAGGATAGATGGGTGTGCATGTCAACGGACTCCATCAATAGAAGATGTTGAGTTTGAGAGGACTGCACACACAACGTTGTGGATTGAAAAAAAAAGAAAAATAGAGTTCTTGTGAGCTTGTAAACACATCCGGACTGATCGGTTTGTAGCAAAATATGGACACACACCCACGCACACGCACACATAAGGTCCACTGTTAACACAAAGTCCCACGTGCTCACACGAATGAAAGGCCTTTATACAACCACGCACGACCTTCACATTCTGCTCTATTCAGCCGGTTTGACGCTTAATGATCTGCCGTCGTGTCACTGCGACATTCCTAGCCATTGAATCCTTCCCAGTCTCACGGTCAGTCTTCACGTCTGTGTGCGGACTTCCTGCGTGAACCACATACCATGACGGGACCTGGAGGAGCCAGCCTTTGAATACAGCGACCAGTATCGACACAAGCAGCGTGTGTGTGAGGGCACTGGTCACGTGGCCTCTCGTCCTGCTGATGGCAACCACTTGGCTAGCCTTTCCCTAACAAGCCGTGGGCAATGGGTTTCTTCTCCTCCCATCGCACGCACACCTGGCAACGGGTCATTAAAATGGACTTAGTTGGCATGTGGTTTTATTTTTTATGTTTTATTTTTTGCCGTTTTTTTTCCCCTTCACCGTAGAAACGCTTTAACACATTGTTAAGGGATGAGAAGGGCCCTAGAGAGTCATGTGATAATCAAACACGACATTCAGAAAGCACATACAGGTTGTGTTGTTACAGCGGTGATGATGATGAAGGCCGACTTGCAGCTATGTTCGTAAATGTGTGTGTAAATCTCCAGAACACACCTACTGAAACACACACCCACACGCCCGGTAGCAAGCACACCCACCCACACACACACATATACACACACCCACACGCAGTCACACATACTCACACACACACACACGAACACTTGTTCTAATAAGGGTCAGTGGTGAGGTAGAGAGGAGATAGCGCCGTCTCTGAAGCCCACTATCTAATCACATGAAAGCTCTTCTCCTCCAGATGAGACAGGCTCCTTTCAACTGAAGGTCACCGTGCTCTGGAGGTCACCAGAGGTCAAACACCCTAGCACGCAACACATGGACGCCCTAGCCTCAGCTACGGCAAACGTCATACCACAAACCTATGAAGCTAATTGGCTCATTAAGGAGATCATGGCGGGCGTTTTCTGAACGGTTTGATATAGTGCAGCCTGTTTGTATGTTGGCACGGAGTGCCCATGGAAAAGAAGTATCCATCCATAATAAACTGAATATTTTTTCCTTGGTGGGAGCATAACATGAATAGTTTTGCTGCTATGATTTCTCATCTACCTTGTCTATGTACAACTTCTTTGTTCTGCATGTTGCAAATATTTGTCCGTCTGACTGAAATAGATCAAGAAACAAAAGCATAAATAAGGCAAAGGCAAATCTTGGCAGGCAGCATGCCAAACTCTTACATAATCAATTCCTCCCCCTGGAACCTGATTTCCCCACTGCCATGCATCACCCAGGAACAGGAACCCAATTGTATTCCAGAAAGTGGCTAACATCGCTCTCCACTCGATACATAATGCAAGCATATAAATCACCTTTTCTCCGAACGGCGCGCTCGCTCGACAGCCGGGTGAGAAAATGGAGACGTAACAAGGGGGAACAGAGCCTGACCCGCACGGTCGCTGATATCCTGATTTCCCCGCGGAGCTCCTCTCTGGCCCGCGCCGGTGTTCCACATCCCGCTGGGAGGCCATTAATGCACCGCCCTGTCGACCTGATCCATATGTATGCAGTTCTGTTTGCCCCTAACCCGCCCTGCTTGTTTGTCTGCTGGAGCTCACGTGACAACTCTGGTCTGTGAGCGGACAGGGAGGAGGGGGGTAGGGGGGTGGCTGTGAGCAGAACCGTCTTCCCTGGCGGGGACCTAAGAATATGTACGGCTAGCAAAGAGTACTTTGGACAGGGACAGGGACAGGGACGGGCGGGGCGGTATTCCAGAGAGGTGGGTGGTATGCTTCCGGGCTGTGCTGTCCGTGTGTCTGGCAGAAGCTGCTAAAAGGGTCTGGCTGCTGACGGAGGAGACAGCCTGGGTATTTCGGCTATGGGCAGCAGAGACCATTAGGTAGGCTTCTGCTGTCTGCTCTGACTGCTGGGGCTGCTCTGCCAGTCTAGCACGTTTGTCACATGGGTCTGTCAGCTAACCGTGTGTGACAACCTGTCAAGTAACTGCCAAATGCTTCTTTTTTTTTGTCTTTTTTTGTCTTTTTTTGCAAATCATGCGCATGCTTCTGTCTAGCCCTCTCAGGTGTGCGAAATGGTCATCGGATATTTAAACCGAAACAACCCCAGTGATGTGATTGGCCTGACATCATTCCACCGATCAAATGCCTATGTTCCACTGTCGCTAATTGGCTGATAATGTTAGGCATGGTTGGATGATGTCTAGACAGTTTAATTACAAACTATCTCCTACAGGCCTGGAACCACCGCAAAGCTTTCTGGGTAGGAGGGCAATTGTGCCGGAGCACTGGAGGTATTCTGTTGCCCTACAGTAGAGGTTTGGATTAGATTTTTATTCAACATTGTTCTGAACACGAAGACTTAAGACCCTTCTTTCCCTTCCCCACAACTATATTGTGATTGACAGTACATTTGATTTTATTTTGCGGTGCAGTTTGAGCCCCCTCTGAAAGGCAGCCCATTCGCTGTCCTCCCCGTCACACATAACACAGTGTATTGATGTGGTGCAATGTCCCACGTATACAGTATGACAGTGAACCCCAACCCTCAGTGTCCCTCCCACTGACAGGAGGCCCATCAGGGGGTCCCCCTCTCTTCTTAATCAGGACACATATTCCCGGCCATTGAGGCCTGGCACCGTATTAAATATTCATATGGCAGACCATAAAACCGAGCTGCCACGAGTCCTGCTGTCCGGAGATAGGAAGCTGCCTATAGCGCGCAGCCTTTTCATTGTCTCCATTTAGCTCCGCACGCAAGGCTAATTCATTTTTCTGGAACAAATTCTGAGCCTCGACTCGTGTCACAATACATCCGTCACATTAGGGCAGGCGGGCGGGCTAGCGGGCGGGCGGGGATGGGACGAGGACGGGGCGACGCGGGAGGCAGGAAGTCCTCCGGAGCTGGAGTGGGGGGGTGGGGTGGGGGGGTTGGATCAGCGGCTAGCCCTTCTGAAGCCATGCAGAACATTTAATTAGGACCGTTTGCTACGGGCGGGATGTGCACCCTCATTTAGGGCGGGAGACACACAGACCGTTTCCTGCCATGGAATTGTGCGCTTCTAATAATGATGCTAGTGGTCTTACTGGTTAAAGTGAAACATTGTAACTTGCTATGCATGATGGGAATGTGTATATTAATCAACGAAAATGTACTCATTTGGGAATTTTGATGAAGGATTATATACAAACAAAAACTCACTGGTTAAACAAGGGACACGATATAGACAATTAGTCTACTGCTCCTTGGCCTTTAGATTGATTTAGATTAGATTGATTAGATTAGATTTTTATGTACAATTAATTTTGCCCCCCCCCAAAAAAACTGTTTTGATAGATAACTGCGACTTACAACATCCTTCAAGGGATATGGAGGAACTGGGAGGAACATTAACAGTTTGACAAGTCTTTTGAGGCTCACGCTGCCATAATGAAATCCATTATTTTTGAAGTGCTGCTCTTAAAAAGAAAATGGATGGCCCTGTGATGATGTGAAGGTTATTGCAACAATTATTATTTGAAAATGGATTTTGGACGCATGGTGTAACTGCCCAAGGTCTACCGTAGAAATTGAAGATGAAAAAGACTGGGACCTCCAAATAATTCTTCAATGAAGGCACTGAGGCGGATTCAAATCATTTTCACAAGTTGTATCAGCCTTTAGGAGATGCAAAGAAAACAGCCTACCATTCACATGTAAAGTTGTCTAGATGTAGTAGATGGCCCTAGTGCTGTTTACAACATGTATCTCACTGATTTGCATGAAACATATAGAAATAGAGTTAATAAGATGAACCCAGTGTTTTACATTCCTACATTTGTTTTGTATTGATGTGCAAAAGAGACATAATGGAAAGAGGTAACAAAAGACATGTATTCATTTACTTTCTCCTTCAGTAAACAACCTTTTCCACATTCAAAAGGCTACGTTGGCCTTGTGAAATATGTTGCATTGTCTTTATTCGATTCCGTAACAAAAGAAAAGTGCTTATTTGTTTTACCCAACATGAACTGCATTTGAAACCTTTTGTTCCCCTTCTCTCCTTCCAGAAGTGGAGGGATAGAGGATCCAGGATGTGAGGTGTTGGAATTATTTGGAGGTCTCAGTCCAATCCTCCTGTCGTAGGATAGAACACGACTAACAGCTATGAAACACCCTGGATTCACCCCTCTTCTGTTTCCCCACGCACTCCCCGTGTACCACAGACCCCAGCCAGCGCCACCTAACTTCCTGGTCCAATCCATCCCCCTGCACCTCCCCATGCTCCTCCTCCAGAGCCACTAAAGAGACCCTGGGAGGGTGTGCGATGGCTGTGCACTGGGAGCTATCATCCCGGGTTAAAAACAAAGGGGATTCATCAGGGCTGTCTGCAGCCTGCCGCGGCTGGGCCTAGGGAGACCAAATTACAGTGCCGGTGTCTGGCTGGAGGTGGAGGAAATAAATGGGTCTGGGTGTAATGGGCCTTGGCCCCTGGGTAGTATTCCTGTGAGGCTGAGGAAGAAGATCAGAGCGGAGGTGGGAGCTCGCGGTGCCATTACATTTTCTCTCTTTTTAATGGATAAAATAGTTTTTTATCCGCCTACTTTTTTTTTTTTTTGACTTATTTTTCTCTTTTTTCTTCAACCATCCTTTTCACTCCCACCGTTTTGCTTCTTTTTTTGGCCACCCAATTCCTCGCCGGTCGGTCTTCATTCCTCCTCCTCCTCCCACCGACAGTCTTCTCCGCGGCGCTCACTCTTTCCACGTCTTCCCTCAACTCCTCTCTCCCTTGATCCTTACACCTACGTGCTACAGATGGTTTCATTTTCCAAGAGATAAAAACCACATTTGGTGGGACTGATTAAACGAGGGACACACACACACACACACACACACACAACATCCCCCATCTGCCATTTATTCCAATCGAAAATTGCTTGGGCAGATGCTGACATCCTCGGAGATGATTGATATTCACCTCTCTCTGGCCAGGAGGGGTGGTGCCTGGGCTCCAGCTGTCCGGCGCTGCCATGGCTCCGTGGTGTCACTTCAACCCCCTCCCGGCCTCCTGCCTTCCTCCCTCCTCCCTCCCTTCCAGCCCGCCTGCCGCCACAATCAGTGCAGGGCTTGATTGGACTTGGGCAGGTGAGCGCAGGACACTTTAATCAAGTGAAGATTCCACGGCCAGATAATTCCCTTTCTCTGGCTGTTCTGTGCTTGCGTGTGTGTGTGTGTGTGTCTGTGCGTGTGTTTGCTCCTGTCTGTGTTTCTCTGTTTGCACATAGAGAATGTGTGTGGCAGTGTCAGTGGACTCATGGTAATCTGACGTATGCTGAGGCGTTATGGGGCTTTCACAGAGGTTAAGGTGTTTGGCCCTAATGTGATCAATTCACTTTCGATGAATCACAGCACTGTGCCGTAATTGTCAAACAAGGCCATTCTCCCATAGTGGATGTAATATAACCTACATCAAACACATCGCCAAACAGGCTTGCCTCGTTGCAGAGCCTTGCGATATTGTCTACCAACGCAGCAAACAGCCCATTACAGTATGTCTGACTACTTACACAGACACTTGCAGCTTGGATGCACTGTAGATGTGTGCAGGGAATACCAATTGGGAGTCTGCGTAATTATACATTCAATTCAACTTCAATCTAATCAACATTTATAGTGTCCTGCCCGTGGAATTACGGTGCCCTCCACTAAATTGACTCTGCATCGCCACTTGTAAACACTCGAGCGTTTTAAGATGGAAAACTCTCTCCTGCAAGTGCCATCAAAGCCAGCGGCGTGTGGGTCGGGGCGCGGGCGAATGCGAGTCTCATAAAAAGTGCTGAGTTGGGCCTCTCGAATGCAATCAGGCGCCTTGGTCTCAGCTCATATAGTCGTCTGATAGCGAACGAAGATGGAGGGCGAGAGACGGGGGGGACGGGGGGGGGGGGGGGGATAATTTAGCCTGCGGAGGGGTGTGAATCATGGGGCAGGGAGGGAGGGAGAAGCAGGGGGGCGGATGAATCATAAGAAGCGAGGGGGACGAGGAGACGGGGAGGGCAGAGTCCCCGCAGACGAAGATCCATCAGGCAGGCTGGTGTGGCCTCATCCCCCGAGGCTCACACCTCTCTCTCTTTCCCCCTCTCCCTCTCTCTCTCTCTTTCCCTTCTCCCACTTTTCTCTTTCCCTTCTTTCTCCTTCCTTGTCCCTCTGCCATCGGACATGCCATTTTGAATCAGGGACGTCGTCCCTCTCTCTCTCTCTCTCTCTCTCTCTCTCTCTCTCTCTATCCCCCCCCCCCCCTTGCACTGGCCTCCATTCACCCTCTGT
>JAVQIZ010148979.1:0-17639 GCA_036023535.2 Galaxias brevipinnis | reverse complement strand
GTGTGTGTGCGTGTTTATGTGCGTGTGTGTGTGTGTGTGTGTGTGTGTGTGGGGGGGGGGGGTGTATATAACATATCAGAGTCGACAGAGGACTTACATTGATCATTGTATTGTGTGAGAGAAGGTACCGATTGCTTATTTTCAATATGTTAGAGACTACAGTTATAATAATAATAATAACAATAATAATAATAATAATAACAATAACAATAATAATAATAATATAATTTTCTGTTGAGGTAGGGAAAGAAAGGTCTGTCTTTTACTGTTTTGCACATACGTGCATGATAAACATACGGCTTTTTCCTCTTTATCTCAATCTGGTGGGCAGATTGACTGTGCGTAGGTGGAGCATGGGTGTGGACATTTTAGTATGAATTATGATTCAGTATTCAATGTAACGTTACCACATCAATAAGTTGAGATATCTATTACTGCCATCGATTTCCAGAGAATCTAAGAAAAATATGACTTGTTGAGCCATACTGTCTTGTCATGCAGATTACTTCCAAATGAAAGTGCACCGACAAACACAAGTTTCAATAACGGCGGCTAGCTGTATGACAAAGGAGGGCCTGCATGATAAGAGGGACTTTCGTTGCCGTTCCCAGATTGTGAGTTTACCAATCATTAATCACTAACTAGGGCTGTTTCCAGCGACAATGGCAGAGTGCCAGAGAGTAGGCCTAACACAACTATGCAAAACAATGCCTCACCATTCAGGGAAGAGAGCTCAGAATATGAATGTATGCTCATTTACTTTTTGTATTAGAGTTAATAATAACAGCGGACAAATCTGCCTTATTATGGCTTCCTGGAGGAAAGTGGATAGCGGACTATACCTAATGGGAGGACAGTTAAACACCCGGCTTCAGGGAGGAGGAGATCTGGAGAGGAGGAAGTAACAAACCTGGAGGACAGTAAAACTCCCCCCGGACTCCCATGTGGACAGGAGGGGGCAGTATATAGTGGTGGCCCAGTGGGTAGGACTGCTACCAGGTGAGGTTGTGAGGTCAAATCCCGACTGGGAACACCACCACTAGTGTGCACTTGACTCTAAATTGCTTCGGTAGGACTGTCTCTGTGATTTAATTGTAAGTCCACTTGCATAAAAGCATCTGTGGGAAAGAACACAAAGTGATCTGAACTAATTTGCCTCCAACATGGTATAAGACGTGAAAAATAAGGTGTAAGAGGGCGCTCACATGTTTTTCATGTGAATCATCATGATCTTAATCATAATCGTTGGCGGTGGCATTGCTAGGCAAAGTTTTGGACAATAATAAAACAATAAATTGACATATAAATTGATGAATGAGAGGAAAGGACGTTACGCCTGCCACACCAGTTTTGTTTGTCACATATGCCCAGTCTAATCAAAAGGCTACCATACCCAGTTGAAATCAATAAGGTTGCATGCAGTGTTGTACAAGCTTTTCAAAGTAAAGTGGTTCACGTAAAGTGACTACAAGCAAATGAGTGATGAAACACACAAGAAAGTTTCATGATGTGACTCTTGCAGAAATGGAGCGTCAGCTAAAGTTCAGCCAGACAATTTGAAGTCTGTGCGCTGTTGACGTAGCCGTCATATAGCGCGTTGCACACACACTAATCACTGACACACCTGTTCACAATCAAATATCAGCTCATGGGGGAGGGGGGTATTTATATGGCCTGTTGTCACAGCTAGTTCTGTGCTTGTTGGATGAGGTGATAGGAAATGCTCCCACCCCCACCCCAACTGCCACCTGGGTCTGCTAACAAGTTTAGCTAATGTGTCCAAAAGGGGGATCGATGTACGTGTGCTCCTTGCCTCAGGATGTTGTCCCGGACATGTACAGCAGGGAGCTTCAATATGTAGCAGACCCAACCATGCCAAAACTCATGTATATGCATACTTCATAAATGTTTAAAGACGGAGAGTTTGTCTGACTGAACCATGCTGGGAGAGAAAGTGTGAGACTTAGGTAAACCTAAACTTGTAGATTTGTAGATGGTCAGCTATTTTGGTTGTCAAGATTGGACTTGACAGAAAACAACACCTAAAGACTCGCACAACGAC
The DNA here is from genome assembly GCA_036023535.2 of Galaxias brevipinnis. Lineage (NCBI taxonomy): Eukaryota > Metazoa > Chordata > Actinopteri > Galaxiiformes > Galaxiidae > Galaxias > Galaxias brevipinnis. The sequence goes on along the minus strand of JAVQIZ010148979.1, from coordinate 15,577 downwards.
TTCAGTGTTTGTCCTGCAAACATTATCGGAATGAGCACACATGCCTTCTTTAGGTAAACCCAGTGAAAGCCATTCACCTTCCCTGAAGTCTGGGATTAATAGCTGTTATAGTCAGTTCCAGTTGGTTGCACCACTGCCACTTTGCACTGCTGTCTCAGGCTTAACATGGTTTTTGCCTCCCTATGTGGGCCTGGAATCCAGGCAACCCAGTCACAACTTGCCTCTATTCTGAAACTGCTTGCTGGAAGGATCTCTCCATTCAGGACAGCAGAATCAACGGCCATTTTCCATTGCAATTTGAAAATAAATTAAAAAAACATTTGCCCTAGGCTCCTTTTCTTGGCATTTTAATGAATGAACTCTTTTGGAGTCATTTAACTTCAGCCATTCTTCACAAAGGGACGGTCACTAACGTTATCCTATTTACATACAAAAAGATAAGTGATTCTCTAAAATTAATCTTGACTCACTGCTAACTGCTGACAGTTTAGCTTCTGAAAGTTTACATAACAGTTTGAGCTCTGTTCTCCATGAGCCCCGCCTCCCCCACACCCGACCCTATCAGGATCACATTCCTGTGGGGTTAGGGAAGAGTCTGTTGGTTCTCCTCTTAACCAACACCACTCTTTAGTGAAGCAGTTGAGGTTGGAGCCAAAGGACCAGCCAGAGGTCAGGAGTGCACATGGGAGGGGTTTCATTTAAACTGACATACTCATGTATAGTCCAGTGCAGGCACTGCTGAATACAAGATAATAGGCTACTCTTAACACGTTGTTGACTCTTGTCTTTTTTGTCAGCTGAGCTTCATAGTACATTAGGCAATTTCATTTACAATCAAATGTTTTGTACACTCTTCCTGAACCTCTTAATGATCCATTATGCTTTGCGTAAAGGATTATATCCAATGATAACCGTAGGCATCGATGTTTTGTCAGACCAAGGTGGAAGGGTGATAAATAAGTAAACTAACCAATTAGCATCAGCATCAGTCCGGCATTTTCATTACCTTTTTTTCGTCAAGGGAATCATAGTATTATAAGTGTTACAATATTCCCCCCTGCTGGTAGAAAAAAGTTTTACTTGCAGCCCAACCTTAGAAAATAGGACTTTGCTTCCGCCGCTGCTCAGGTTGTCGGGATACTCTGTAGCCTGCAGGGTATACGTAAATTCACATTATTCTACCATACGTTTTACCCCCACACCTGTTTCGCGATTGGGTGGAGTTGGGTGGAGTAGTCAGTCGACCCGCCATCAGTCACAGCTATCTGTCATAGTAGGTGTTGAGTAATATATATGTTGGGCGAGTCACTTTCTTTTACAGGCGCGTGAACGAAACTACGTCGATAAATTTTAGGCGCAGGAGCATATTTCACCGGCACAGAGAAAAAGGCAAGTGTTTGTTCTGGAGTTCCGTTTCAGTGAGATCGGAGCTACGCCATTCAACCATGTTTCACGAAGTTTTAAGCATAGCAAACTTATTTTCTCTCAACCTTTGGATATTTTTGGTAAGTATAGGCCTATTGTCTGAAATTTTAAGTGTTTATATAAATATAAACAAATATATGACTGCTCAAATGTTGTTGTTGTTTGGTTTGTTTTCATTGATACTGTGTATTTTTGGTGGGAATGTGTTAAGACTCTGTGTGATAAATTAGTTTTGAAAGTGAAAACGAAATATGTAGCATGTCTATATTGAGAATTGAAAACATGTTCCCCCTAGACCCTGTCCTGTGTAGAATCCTGTTCTATCCCTCCCTCTATACAAGTGTCTGTGCCACAGGCAATAACAGCAGGATACATAATATCAAAAGGTACAGACTTTTACAAGTTTCATATAGACAGTCTTGTCATACCATCACATATTTGTGCACTTATTTTGAATATAACCTACACACTGTGCCTCATGTAAGTTCCATATGCAGACATGTTGTTATATTGAAATGATCTACTACGATGGCATGTAATCACAACAAGTAATGTCTTTGTTTTTTAGTTGAACATTGTCAAACCAAGTCATTGCAGTTCACATCGAGTGACACTGACTTTGCAGTCCGGTCAGATGGCACGGTAGTAACACTACACAACACCACTGTATCACCCGATGGGAGGACATTCTCACTGTTGTCCTGGGACTCAAATGGAAAGCAGAATGTGGTGGAGGTTCATCTGCTCCCAAGCACTAGACAGAAAAGACAAGTAAGACATTTTTTTGTGGACTTCAGAACAGTTTTTGTAGTGGTGTACAGTGCATCAGAGACTTTACACTGGTGAATAATGTCCTTACACTGGAAATCAGCTAATCAGCCAAAGATTATTGTAAAAAACAATAATAATACTTTTCCAACATCTGATTGTGTCTTATTATTGCATGGCACAGGTTTCAAGTGAAGGGCTCTTGAAGCGCTCCAAAAGACGATGGAGTCCCCTGCCTTTTAACATCATAGAAAACGATCCACCACCTTTTCCAAAAGACGTGGAAATGGTAAGTACTTTCACAAATGGGAATGGCATTGATTGCACTGCACGTGTAATTTTGTAATTTTCTCATGGTGATACTTCCCGAGATATGACTCAGAGAGGATACCAATAAGCCTTTGTCACCTCCCATGTTCTGCTCTATTATGTCTGCCATGACAGTCTGTGTTCTGAGTCTGCACTTTGAGTTCCGTGTCGCTGTGCCACTCCCTCACCTACAGGCTTATACACCCAGACACACCCAGGGAGTAGGCTGCCAGTGCAGTGTTTTGCCCTTCCACTTTTTTAACCTTTTTTTTTTTTTCACTGCTGGCACGTCCTTAAGTATCTGTCGAAACCTGCTCGGGGATAAGGTGAAGATTTACCCTGAGATTCTGTTGTTTGAAACAACAAGTGGCTGACAAAGCTAATGCACCCCAACAAGGAAATGGTTTCAAAAAAACCTCTGCACTTTGTACTGATTTAGTTCCTTTTACTGATTTATTTCCTTTTTTGGTTGAACTATAACAGACATCACATTGTTATATATACACGTTTGTGTGTTTGTGTTTTTAAAAGGGGGAAAAACTATATATATATATATATATATATATATATATAAGATTTGAAGATTTGATATATATATATATATATGTAATATTGTTTAACCTTTATTTGGGAAAAGGAGACAAATCTATTAACAGTACGTTTTGGAAGCAAAATATTGAAAATATACTTTATATTCTTATATGCTTTTATAGAGTAATAATTAACACTAGTCTAGTAGTCATGGAGACAGGGATAAAGCCCCTGTCTCTGTTGGAGAAACACCTGCTGTCAACCGAAGGGACCGCCTAGTACAGTTAAGAAACACCACTGTTGCTCGTGCAAGTTTTCATCTTTTTTTTTTCTGTGTGGAACAGATAGGATCAGATTCATCAGCCAACCGGCAGGTGTACTACACAATCAGTGGTCCGGGTGTGACAGAGCAGCCGGTGGGGATGTTCTCCGTCAACAGGGACACCGGTATGGTGAGGGTCCACAGAACCATCGACCGAGAAGAGTTCCCAAGATTTGTGGTAAGCCCAAGTTTGTTCGGTTTCGCCATGTTAAAACATGTATCATCTTAAGGTATACTGAAAATGGATGCACCAAAGGTGCACGTTCTTTCCCATATCGAGTAATACTTAGGTGATAAATTGCCCATCTTTTGTGCAGTTTAACGCCAGGGTGTTTGACCGAGTCACCAACGAGGAGACGGACGCCCCACTGCCGGTCACCGTGATTATCGACGACGTGAACGACAACAAGCCCACGTTCACTGGCCCCCTGCAGTTCTCTGTGATGGAGCAATGCAACGAAGGTTAGCGCTCTGCAGAGACGTCTCATGCCTCTATTGCCTTTAACCAGATACTACGGGGCCATCCGTTTCACATTCAGGAGGAGGAGCATCCTTGTGCAGTGATGTGTGTTTTTTTTCCCTGGCAGGAACAATGGTGGGCCAAGTTAAAGCCACTGACCGAGACCAGGAAGGCACACTCCACTCAAAGATTAGGTACTCCCTTCTCTCTTCACTGGACAAGTTTGCCATCACCCCCGACACGGGCATCATCAGCGTCCGATCAGCCAGTCTGGACCGAGAGGTGAGGTCCTCTTTCACATATTTTTAACACACACAGTGTATTGAAGTTTCTGTGTATGTTTGAAATTAGTCCACATTACTTAGGTCTAGAAAATCACATATTGTGTTTGTTTTTGTTTGCCAGGTCCAAGAGTCTCATTTTGCGATTGTGGAAATCAAAGACATGTTCGGAGGTCCAACGGGTCTCTCCAACACAGCCACGGCAACCATCGTGCTGGCAGATATCAATGACAACCCTCCCACGTTCGTCAATTTGACGGTACGATTTTGGGCTACCATGGAACTGTTGGGGAAAACCTACAAAGCAGTAGACCGCTTCCTGTCAATCTTTCTTTTTGTGTCCTGCACCTTTTAGAGGCGCACCCGGCCGATCGTATTAAGGGACCCCGAGCCAAGTTGTTTGAATAACCGGGTTTGGTTTTCTTCTTCCTGCAGTTAAATGCGAAGGTGGAGGAGAATAAGGCACCGGTCCTCCTGCTCAGAATCCCCGTGGAAGACAAAGACGTGAAGAACACGCCAAATTGGAACTCTCTGTTTGAGATCACCAAAGGAAACGACAACGGAAACTTCAGGATCGACCGAGACCCCGTCACGAACGAAGGCCTCCTGTACCTTGTCAAGGTGAGCCGGCAATCATGTTATACTCTATCATTTGTTTGTTTGTCACCTGTTATGTAGACCTCAATAGTATCACTTCTTGCTTTTAAGATTAAGATGATGACCTACATATACATGCTAGCCCCTTCAATCAAATAAACAACTTAAGACAACAGTTTTCCCTCTGACAAAACAATTCAGATGTGTGTGTAACAGTGCACCCCTCCTCTTTGACCTTTCCTCCAGCCTCTGGACTACGAGAAGACCAAGAACGTGAAACTGGAGGTCACGGCCCGTAACGAGGCCAAGCTGAACGGCACCACGTCCCCCTGGCAGACCATGACTGTGGGCGTGGACGTGATCAACGTGGACGAGGGCCCCGAGTTCACTGCTCCCACCGTCATCTTCCCCGTCAAGGAGAACACCCCGCTGGGCACCACTATCGGCACCTACTCCGCTCTGGACCCCGAGACCCAGAGCAGTGCTGGCATCAAGTGAGTAAGGCGATCCAGGAAGCTATAGGCTCGTATTGCAGTCGGTGTGTCGGCGTGAAATGAATTCCCTCACTCGTGGTTTTCAGTTTCAACGTAAGATAAAGTAGCAGAGGCGTGGCTGTTTTAATTGTGAACTAGGGTTTTTATACCTTTGTGAGATAAAAAATAAATGTAACAACAAAAGATTCAAAGGCACTGAGGAGAAAAGACCCATTATTCTGACTTGGCTCTCTCTCTCTTTCTTTCTCTCTCGTTCTCGTTCTCGTTCTCTCTCTCTCTCTCTCTCTCTCTCTTTCTCATAGGTACTACAAGGTGTCTGACCCTGCGTCGTGGGTCACTGTGAATGAAAACACAGGCGAGCTGAAGGTGGCTGGCCCCATCGACTATGAGTCCTCCTTTGTCACCAAGGGTCTTTACAATGTCACAGTGAAAGCTGTGGATGCCAGTAAGCCAATACCATACAAATCGTCAACTGCCTTTTTTCACCACTTTTCTTTGCTATACTATGTGGATACAGTGAAAACATGAGTGGCCTTTAGAATGAGCGGTTTGTTTTGAGAACCCTGTTGCTTTTGACACTAGGCTTTCATTTTGAACTGAGAGAGATGTTTTCCCCCCTGACATTCCTGAGACACATACCCACAGTAGCAGAGTCAAAAGTTCCCTTCTGGTCATAGTACTCACTTTAGTGGAATGTGTCCTCAAATCGCAACAGACAGATCAGGTGCTGTTTTGAAATAAGCTGCAAAATATATATTATGTATGTGTGTGTATATATATATATATATATATATATATATATGTATTCACAGTAAACCCTCAGGCTTACATTTTCTGAAAGTGGACGTATTGGGAGCTAGCAAAGTCATAACGTAGCATAATCAAATCAAATACGGAGGTCACCAATGGGTTTTAGAACGCGTTGAGAAATTTGGTTTTGATAAAGGAAGCCTGGTCCCGTTTGGCCTCGGATCTAGACTGACATTACCAAGATTGACACGTGTACTAGTGGGGATGGTGAAACTAGCTCGGTGATTAACAGACAGGTGGAGCTGCGCCTGTGTTCTGCTAAGTAAGTTGGACGTACCAGTAAATCCACTTTTTACTCCAACATTGCTCATCATTACGTGTCCAGCTCACACTCCCACACTTGTCCTTGCTTTCTACATGTGTATGAGTGGAGTTTGGGCGTGTGTGGGTGTGTTCGTTGCTTAATTGACTGAGAAGAGTGATCGAAGACCTCACCAAAGACCTCACCAAAGACCTCACTTATTGCTGTTCCCAGGCGGAGCGTTTGTCCAGTGGGCCACCAAGCCTCGCCTAACCCCTATCCCCTTTTCTTCCAGGCTCCAAAACGGGGATGGGGATGGCAGTCCTCCACGTGGGCGACGAGAACGACAACACTCCGGAGCTGGCGTCCAAAGATCTGATCGTGTGCGAGAAGAACGGGCAGCTGGGCTCCACCCTGGTGACGGCCCACGACAACGACAGCTACCCCAACGCCGCACCCTTCACCTTTGCGCTGGGCGACGGCCATGACGACAAATGGAAGGTGGAGAGGCGTACCGGTAGGTGGTGGCACCCGCCAATGGGATGTTAGTGTTCGTCAGAACTACAGATCTGTAGTTTATTTTTGATACATTTATTTATGTATACACGGGTAACCGACGGAGACTAGGTCTCTTTTCCAACTGTACCCTGTTAATATTATATGTTAAACAAACCGCTCTAATTTAAATTATATTGGACTGTCACTTTTACAGAATCAGGAACACTAACTGCGGTATGAAAATGTCCGTTTGATAATTCTTTTCTGTTCTATCCTATCCCCATCAAAGACACCACTGCCTGGTTGAATCAGACTAAGGAGCTCGCCAGGGGATTCTACCAGGTGCCCCTGGTGGTGAAGGACCTCCAGGGCGGCGGGACCACCCAGGTGGTGACGGTGCGGATCTGCCAGTGCCGGAGCGGGGTCTGCTTGGGCCCCACCACCTCCACCTCCATGGGAGTGTGGGCCATCCTGGCCATGCTGCTGGGCCTGGCTCTGCTCCTCTTGCTCTGTGAGTGCCGCTGGGTTGTAGCAGTACGGGCTCCGAGCCAGATCTGTGAGATGAGTCTCGGAGCAAAGGTCGAGGGGTGTGAGGAAAAACAAAAACGAACTGTGTCAAAGGCTTTGTCGAGCCGGAGGGGGAACTTTGCGGTTCGACAGAATGCGATCCCTCGTAAGAGACAGGGTCTAATTCCTGTCCCCACGGTTGCTAGTATTATGAACTGTGGTGCTGAAGTGCATTAGAGAATAGCCGTGGAAACGCATAACGGCGGTCAAATAAAAACCGTCCGTGCAAAATAATCCTACCGCCGATTCCATCCCCTATCTATTTCATTTACAAATGTTATTTGGTCTGGTCTCTCTGTTGCAGGTTTATGCTGTGCGTTGACCTGTTCCACGAAGGGAGATAAGCTGATGCTGGAGGACGTGGGAGACAGTGGTGGAATCCTCCTCAAATCCAACATCGAGGGCCCCGGCGACCAAGTGGTAAGTCCCGCCATAATAAAAAACCTTAGGAGGCTTATCCGCCGGCACAGAGCCTCTCGCTCTTAGCGCGTCTCCGTCCTCGGAGTTCTCCAAACGCTAATCCTGCACTGGGGCCCCTCAGGACTCCAACCTCCTCGTCATCCCCAAGTCCGGCCTGGACCACTCGGTGAAGGGCTCCATCCACGACATGAGGTGGGCAGGCAACAAGAGCTCGGGCAGCATCGGCGCCGGAGGGGGAGGAGGCTTCAACAGCCAGCAGAGCACGCTGAAGCAGAACACGCTGATGCAGTACAGCGGGCACCTGGGGAACGGCACGCAGAACGGCTACGCCTCGGGCGGGCAACTGGACGGCAGGCAGTTCATGACCAACAACCTGACGATGGACGGCGACTACCGACACGGTGGCTTCATGGACGCGGCGACCTACCGCACCTGGCAGACCAACGGCCTGTATCTGCAGCAGGTAAGCCTCCTTTTATTAGAGGCTCTGGTGTTTGCGTTGTGTGAGCGGGGGAGGTCGAGTGAGTAGTGCATCCGTGTGAGCAAACGTCTCCCAGGGGTTTAATAACGTCTCTCTGCACTGTAGGACCAGCTTTCTTGTGTGTGTGTGTGTGTGTGTGTGTGTGTGTGTGTACTGTGGCTCTGTTATCGCCGAAAGCCCTCCTATTGTCTGCGAGTTGTTTGTGTGTTCCCCCTGTAATATCCGCCAGTCATATCCTGAGCCCGGCAGCAATATCGGGCCTCCCATCAGCCTCGTGGCTGGATATCTCAGAGGCATGGTAACCTGTAACCTTCCTTCCCCTCTGCTTGGTCCTGGCAGAAGTTGGGATATCTGGGGACAGAGGAGGAGGGTCGCTACGCCGATGACGTCCTGCACGCCTACGGGTTTGAAGGTCGGGGTTCAGCCGCCGGCTCAGTGGGTTGCTGCAGTGACCTAGGCAACCAGGACAACCTGGACTTTCTCAACGGGCTGGGGCCAAAGTTCAGAACGCTAGCGGATGTCTGCGCTAAGAAGTGAACAAAGGACTTGGTATGTTTGTTTGAACTTGTAAATGCACGCTCAGACTCCTGACAGGAAAGCCACAGCAGGAAGAAAAACAAACATCTGAAGTACAGTACACTGAATTGCTTTTGATGTTAGTTACTTAAAAGCATTTTGCACTGGTAATCTTTTTTTAGTTCAATGTATGTGTATTAGCATAATGTTAATGTTCGATTTAAGCTTTATGTGCTGTGGTTGTTTTTTACTAAAGGGCTAGCAAGTTGTACTGTCATTCAGTGACTCCTACTTTGGTATGTACTTGTTAACTCGGGGTGAGTGAACTATAACATTTTTGGGAGTCAAAAAAATTTATTGCCTCAATTTCTCCCATATCTGCCTTCTAAGCATGCACTTGCTATAAGGAATTTTTACCAAATTATGTATGTGATAGAAAGGTGCAAAATTTCAGCTAACACGCAGTTAACAAACTGAGATTCCTTGTGCAATCAGCCAGACAACAAAATATGCCGGCTGTTTATTTGCTGTGGCCAGTGCCTGCAGGGCCAGGAAGGTCCACGAATAAGATGGTGTCTTAACTGAGAGTCAACTGTTCTGCAGCTGTCAACACAAGGGTGTGACTCAAAGGGCTGGGACATGCACAATTCACTGCAGGTCTGACAGATAAGGTCGGCTTTAACCCAACACCCTTCATTTCGCAACGCTGGTTTGAAAACGCTACTAGCTAGTCGGCCTCTAGTGGCGTCATTCACAACCAATCAGGAGTCACATTGATTACTCAATGTTTCTCTGTAGGATGATTTTAGACATTTGATCATGCTTTGTTTAGCTGAATGTCATAGTTAGTGAACAGTGTGTTTAGGGTCTCATGTTAATTGTGGATGTTATCATTTTTGTAACTAGTGGTTATTTGCAATCAATGTGTAAACTCTATTGCTTATGTTGTTGCATAGCAACATGTGTTCATGAAAATACTTGTTGTTTATTTACTGTTAAATGTTTCTTTTTTAAGTCACACCTTAATAACGTTGGTACAGGTAACTGCTATTTTGTTTCGAAAATGTTTTTTTTTTAATGTATACATATTGTATTATGTACTTTGCCTACACTGTGTTCATTCAAAATGGTTAGTCAAAAAGAAAACAAATTGGCTGTAGCTTTGTGTCTGTGAGTGGCCAATTATTTACAGGGTGCGGTTCAGGGCAGACTTACACAATACCTACGGTATGAGATAGTGTTCCTGAGGTGACTTAAGGACACTCCCTCCTCCCACCTTAGCTAATATCCAGCACAATCCACTGGCAAGTGGCAGTAACGTGCTTTGGCATTGACTACTGAAACCTCGTCTAAACATTTGTAATGTCCTTGGATTGGATGACATTTTCTTTTCTCAAATAATTACTGTACGCAAAAATTTTTCTCTTTTTAACATTGCATTTGTCTTAGTTATATGCTACATTGGTAAAAAAAAGTATTGGAAATTGTTTTTTATTATAAAGAGGATTCCATTAATACCAACTCTGTCTGAAATCATGCATTCATCCACATTCAATTGCCCTAAACTATATACACATTTTCACCTCAACAAAAATGTGTCTCATTGACTTTGAATTGATAAGGGAGTCTTGAATGGACAGCCTGTCATGTGACATATATGAAGATGAGACATGAATGCGGTCTGTCCCCTAGATGGAACATGGACACCCATCCCTAAAGGAGGTCTCTCTCACAAGTTGTGTAAAAAAAATAATAAAATGCAACTCAAGTTGAACATCTCCTGACGATTACTGTCACCATTAGGAAAGGTTTGTGCAGGACGAGAGGGAGTATTTTATGAAATCAAGCCCTGCATCAGAGTGGTGTGTCACATCAAGGAGTTCTGCTCAAATTCCCAGCCGGTCCAATTAGCAGTTAGAGTTACTCTACTCTTCCTTTTCACCCCTTTTCAAAATGGCGTTGCTACATTTGCTCTGAACAGTAACATAATTATAACTGAGCAGCTGACCCAAATCAGGGTCCTCTTAGTACACTCCACACAGCCATGTGCAAATGGAAACATCTCTGTCACATCCATAGTTCTGAAGTTGCAAGTTACATTTCAATTGTTTGCCAAAAAGTTTATAATGAATAACATCATACACAGCGCAAGTGTCTTCGTATTACTTCAGGCCTTGGCAATTAGCAATCCCCCCCCCTCAAAAAAAATAATATTCTGGCTCTGTAAAAGACCTTATTTCATAACCACTGCTAATGGCTTGTCACAGCTGCATAATAGAATACATGAATTTCAAACAAATTGTGTGTACTCATCCTGTTATCCCATCATCCATAGTTCTAGCGGCTTGTTACAAATGCACGACTAACGACAATGTCACACGAGCCCGTGGAGGCCCTGCTGTCATAGTTCCACAACATTACTTGTAAGGTTTATTTATAGTACCCTCCATCTGGTGCACAATGCACCGCCTAGAATCCAAATCCAGCCTATAGGTGAGAGGCCATTTAAAAAATATATTTTCTCTTTCATTCGTTCCTTCTTTCTTTTGATAGTTTTTTTTTATCATATTTTTGTTTTAATCAAGGATAATTTGAGTAACTAACTTCATAGCTTAAGAAAACATAAATAAACTTGACAAGTCATTAAAATGTGTTTAGCGCACTCTTTACTTTACTTTAAGGAGACGGGAGTGCAATACATTCCGTGGCAATGCCCTTGGCAAGCCACATAAATGAACAGAACCCTTTAACCGTCCACTCTTATCGCGGCTTGAGCCATCGCTCGCAGCCACTTCTGTAAAGACTCAATTAATTTTAAAGCAGTAGCGTGAAATTAATTTATTGCTTGTAATTAGTTTTCCGCGTTCTCTGAAAACAATCTCTGCAGATAGGCCTTCTTACCCTCCACGAGAGCTTCTGAGGGCACTTGGCTCCCTTGGAGTCCAACATAGAGCTGCTCCTTCAAGTGCTGATGATGTGGAGTAGCCTCCAGGGGCTCAGTGGCCTCTTAACCTGCTGCCATACACATCTACTCCCACACTAGTTGGGCCCTGTACTCTGTGAGATCACATAATTGTATAGTAGTCTGTATCTGTTGCAGTAAATAACAGCGATAGCCGTAAGCTGTACTTTAGAGTTCAACTTGATTTAGTGACTGAGAAGATTCGTAGCCCAAAACACAGCGTCTGTTTACAAAGGAACGTGTTATCTTCGCTTGGCCTTCTCGAATCTATCTGTATTCCACAGACTCAATTTAATTAATGTGATATCTCACTGCTTGTTTTGACTGGCAGACCTTCATGGTGATAATATAAATATTTGGACTTCCAAGTCAGAATAACAGGTTTCTCTTGTATGTTAAGCACTAAAACACCACTAGGTGTCCCTCTAAGCTCTTCTCTTCAGTGGAGAAACTGGAAGCGTCTCTTCAAAAGGCAGCTGTTATCTGTCAAGACACCTTGTGGTGCTTGCCAGAAGCCCAACACCTGGAATCACGTCAACTAAGCCAAGCGGGTCATTGATGGCTAGTGCAAGGTCATTCAACTGTTAATATGGACAGACGTAGCTGGCAATGACAGGTGTCACAGCATTTTGTATGGCATGTATATGGGAACATACGTTGTTTTGGCCTCGAAGGTTGCTCACTCGTGTATGGTGGCCCTGCTTTACGGGGGGCGGTCCGATACCTCTCTCTGCGAGCTCTCGCCCTTGATATGAAACACTGTGTGTGTGTGTGCGTGTGTGTTAAGGAAATCCTTCAATTGGTATGATTTACAAGAAATAATCAACAACCATTTGAAGCATTGGTTTGAAAAACCTCAGCATTTAATAACATCTGAGTATATGTTCTTCGTATTTTCTTTCCACTTCGTTTTGAGAGCATACCAAGTAAAAACTGAACTTGGACAGGAGAGAGGACATGTCTAAATACAAGCAGGTGGAATGGCAGAACCCATGGTGCAAGAATTCAAGGCAATCCCTTCAGATCCCCGTTTCCAGACTAAAAGGACTGTGAGCGTTGCATGGATGTTGCATGTGATGGTGGTTTTAGTCCCTCTCCTCCTGGATGTTCTGTTAAATGGTGCCCTCAACATCTCTGTAAAGGTGTGCTTGATGCGTGAAAGGAATGACAGTTTCATTATAATGAACAAATTATTATGATTATTCATGACAACAGTTAATGTATACATAGCACCTACAGTTGGTATAGCAAATGTACTCATGTGCGCACTCCATGTTCTCAACTCACTTGAACAAATAGTATCTCCTGCTCTATGGCAATTATTATTCTGGTTGTTGACTACAACCACACATCTCTGCCATCATCTAATTCTTGTCAGCTACGATATATATATAAATATGCTCTTTAATTATATGCACATTATGTACTGGTATAATTTCCCTGTTTAATGATTTGTTTGGGCCATTGTGTTTCGTTTCGGGTTACAGTCATGATCAACCATGCTCATTTTCAACATGCTGACAACTTAATGAGATAAATCAGTAAAGCAGCTGAAGCCCTGGAGAAGGATCTGTGTCTTAATTAGTCACCACACCACTCAGAGATTACGACTCCAAACAACATATGTATATCAATTCTAAACAAATACATTACTGTAGCTCTTGGCATTGTTCACTCGGCTCGTTGATGGCACCCTTTCATTTCCACAATCCACTTGGACGCTTTCCTTGTCACCCTCGAGCATGAAAAGAATATAAAGGATCAGCTTATATTAGATGTGTTTAGAGGATATCCAAACATTTAAACGTGGCCCAGCCCCCCTGCGCAAGCTACCCCATTGGGAGAGCGACAGATGGGTTTAGTCGTACCCATCTTTGTCTTTAATATCTCTGAGCCATGACAATGAAATAGGGAAATTTCTAAATTTTTAATTGTTTATATATACACATATATGTATATATATATATATATATATATATATATACACATATATATATATATATATATATATATATATATATAATCGCTTCTTGCATGTTCCAACTTTCAAATGTCATATACTGTATGTATTACCCATTAAGCAGATTCTTATTGTGTGCCTGCTTCCGCGTTGAATGGCACGCTGGGGACCAGCCACATCAACATGACAGAGGCATCCTCAGTACGGCTTCCTAGGGGACCGGCGTCTGATGTGGATGTGCTATCTTCACATCCAGGCTGAGCAAAAGGAAACCACCAAGTGGAACACACGTGTCTGTGCTCGTCTTTGTGCCTACGGACCTGTTTGAAGCCCAGCTGCCGAGGTGCGCGGCGGCCGTTGCAGCACGCGGGCGGCTACATGCTACGATCCCACGTTTAGCGCCATGTTTGCTATTCCCGTCATGCCGAGAGTTTTCCTGCTTCTCTAACTTCAGGGGTTGGGAGTCGAAGAGCGTTCCGGGCCTTTGAGGGCCCTTTGAAGATTTCCTTCTCTAACGAATCCCCAGCATTCGTAGGCCCTCTCAGCTCGCCGGGCGTGCGACACCGAAAGTGAGATCAATTCCGCGACCGTGTCAAAACACAGTGCAATCTATTTAATTAATGCGGGCTTCTCAGATACTGAGTGGGCTCCGAGAGATCGCGACCAAAACTCATAGATGCAGAGGTGGGATCTGACGGGGAGTTGTCATCCCACAGACCTTCTAAGTCCCTGGGAGATGAAAGGGCATTTGTTTTCTCCCAAGTTCTCTGTGTCTCTCTCGGCGGCTCAGCGTGGGGGCCCCGCTCGCCTGCCGAACACGCGTTAACACTCCATCTCGGGGCCGCTGTCATCCGCATGTGAACTATATGGAAATGGGGACGCGGGCAAAGTGTTTCTCCCTCTGTAGTTATCATAATCAAAATGAAGCCCTCCACCGATCTGGCTGATGTTTCAGCAGCCCTCCAGAATTTCACAGCTGAGCAGTCAGCCGCCGACGCGAGGGGAGCCGAGCGAGCGAGTTAAGTGGGCCTTCTCACAATCAGGGACGGAGGGAAAACAGAGAGAGGGAACGAGAGGACGAGAGGACGAGAGAAAGAGAGAGAAAAAAACCTAAGAGGGATGGGCGGTATAACCAGAGACCCAAAGACTCCTCGGAGAGACAGGCAGGCTAGCAGCAAGGGGGAGTGTGCCGGGCTACTCGGAAGAGGCTGTTTGTGTGCTGATTGGAGGGACTGCCTCGGGGACCCGACTCGCCACCGAGGGGGGAAACTCTGCTCCCCTCCACACTGTGTAATCCCAGCAGCGTTGATCGCTATCCCAGACCCCCCCGCGGAGAGGACCTCCGCTTCTCTGCCACTCACTGGGATGGGCTGAGAGAAGGAAGGAGAGGGGGGAGAGGAGGGGATGGGCTGAGAGAAGGAAGGAGAGGGGGGAGAGGAGGGGTCACATCACGTACAGGATTAGAGAATCCAGTGGCAGAGGCTACGGTGGGCAGAGAAAACCACTTTGTGGAAACAGGGTGACTGAATACACCTTCCTGCCGTGTGCGACTGTCGATGTTTCACAGGGATGTCCGTGGGGAGTACCGCGAGACTGTGTACTTGTTAGCCCGTCTGCATCTTAGCAAGTGCCGATGTGTGGCTGTTCCTGTTTGATCATTTGCATTGAGGATAGGCAGGATGGGCTATCAATCAGTTTGGAACTATGGTGAATATGCAGAGCATGTAGCCTTGGCCAGCCAGTTACCACCCGCCTGATAGCTGCATATTAAATGACGCTAGCCACAAATTAGCATTTTGATGAGATTTTAATTACCTCGGATCTTAAGGTGCCAAGGGTAACGGCGCGGGTCCAAAAAAATCCAGCCAAGTGTCATGGCCATGCAACGCCACGCTTGACAGAAACACCCTTTTCCTCAACCTTATTTATTTCCTA
>JAVQIZ010148935.1:0-10000 GCA_036023535.2 Galaxias brevipinnis | reverse complement strand
GTGCGTCAGGGCGTCTGTTCTTCCTGTGAACATCTGAGCCTTGGCAGGCTGCCTCCTGGCACTTCATGGCCGGCTCCATTCACCCTCTCCTCTGTTCAGTCGCTGCAATGCATACAGTGAGAGAAACAATGCTTTGGTGGTATGGTTTCTATTGCTGGCTACTGTACTCTACACCTCCCTGTCTCCCCCAAACACACACACTCACACACACTCTTGCCTTTTATCCAGTGGAATGAAAGGAGAATTATAGTGAAATGCGTCATACTAAGTTTGTGCTGTAGCCCTTTAGAGTTTTATTTTGGTTTGTTATTTTCAGGTTCTCTTTTGACAGTTAACTTTCTGAGGAGAGACAGGAGGCGACGGCTTTGTTCACGAGCTCGTTTGGAGGCCCAAGCTCTCCAAAAAGACGTCTGATCAGATTTCTGAGTGACACACTTATCAGATCGACAGCGCAGGATTCCTGCCATGGCTATCGCATTTGTTTAATCCTCCAGAGTTTTGGTCTGAATGAGATCAAAATCGCCCGTCCAAACAGATATCCCTGCTTTCATACCCTCAAACTACCAGACCATAAACAGCACTAAAGCCATAAAAACATCTATGAGAGATCGATATTTACCCGAGCAAACAATGGATTATTCTTCTTTTAGGCTTTGTGTTGGTCTTCGTATTTCCTTGCTTCGGGAGAGTAGGTAGATCAACTTAGGTAATCCTTAAATGCAATTCCGGTTTTCCAGAGGCACTTGATATGGAACGCCGGTCGGATTCGGTGCTCCGGCCAGTGGAGAAGGACAAAGTACTAATGGCTTGGGATCGATCGGGAGGAGATTCAAGAGCACAGGAGTGGAGAAGCATGGGGAGGAAGGGGGTTCGGTTCCCTCGTTCTCTGTCCGCGCCGCGCTTATGAAATGGACCCGGTGTATTTATGCTCTGCATAGACAAAACTGGAGGGCCAAGGTGGATCCATGCTAATTCCATTTCCCGCCGGATCAATTGGATTACGCTGAACCGGGAAGGTCACTGCGTGTTTATGAAGAGGAGAGAGCGGGGAGGAAGTCTATGATATGTGTGTGTACGTGGGTGTGTGTGTGTGTGTTATTACCTGCTCAGGACTCCTACAAGTCTGTTTTGTGTGTGTGTGTGTGTGTGTGTGTGTGTGTGTTCACTTGTTAGACATCACCTCGGCATGTGTTCAGGTTGTAACTCATCAAATGGTGTTTTCTTTGATCCGTCCGTGGCATGGGGGAGCGTGCTCCTGACACAGCAGCTTGTCCTGGGTCTGCAGCGTCATGCCTTGACGGACTCCATTAGTGTCCCCTTGCTCTGAGCGGCTCCCAACATGAGCCCGCAAGTGCCATTAACGGTCCATTTAATGTCCTCCTGGCTCCAAGCTGTTTTTGGTCCAGAAATGAACGTATGAAGGGACGATTGAAAGGTATGCGCCGTGCTCAGTTGTGTTGTCAACACAGGTGCTTTCAGATGTACTGTTCCTGTAGCATTGCAAAAACATCTGCTCTGCCTCTTGAGCTGCTGCAGACTTGCAATATGAAACTCCTACATCTCCATTACATAGTCAAAGACAGACTTACAGACTTTGGGTCGAGGTCATTTCAGCTTTACAGATGGGCAGGGCAGAACTTCATTCTTTGGGCTCTATAGAGGGTCAAACGGTCCCTTCAAACCTCAGTGTGTCTTAAGTGTTAATGTTTTTGGCTTATTTTGCGAGGCCAACAGGCGATAGCCCCCGGACTTCGGAAGGGTTTCCTCCAATGGACCTCTGTTAGCCGCAGGGCAAAGGGTCATTCATTACTCTCTCACACTGCGTGTGTGTGTGTGTGTGTGTACATGTGTGCAAACGTGCACATTTTTGCAAGAGGGAAAGATTGAGATAGCAAACCAGAGGGGAGGGGAGGAATAGACTTTAATAGACTTTGTGTCTGTGTCTGTGTGTGTGTGTGTGTGTGTGTGTGTGTGTGTGTGTGTGTGTGTCCTCTACCGGGTGCAGCACAGCATGCTGATGAGGGTGGAACAGCGACGGAAGCAGCAGGAGCACGGTTGGTACCCTCTCGTCACCTGCAGGAGCACAGTGCAGGAAACACCACTAGACAATAACAGGACAGAGATGTGAAGGAGCTGCTCTGCTCTCAGAGGGAGGAAGGCCTCAGGATTAACACTCCATGTCACACACACAGGCTCAGGCGCTTCTGATCGGTGGAAACAGGGATTGTAACTAACTAATAAACAGAATCAAAATGATATTTAACAAGTGCTAATCCAGTGGACATTAATTGTAATAACTTATAAAACACAATCCAAATATCAAAGCTGTCTCAAAGTACATCTTGTTATGGATAACATGTTGAAATGTAGACTTTTCAATATGGCCGCTACCATCTTGCATCATGTGACCTCAGCAAAGTTATGAGCATGGTAGCAACACTTTCAACTGCCACATCTATTACCCAGTCTAAAACTGAGACGGCTCCCTGTCAAAACTCTGGAGACTTCTGCACCGGATGTGTAAATGTGTACACGGAATTATAAACGTTGAAAAAGCACATTTACTTAATTAAATAAATAAATAAAAATGTTCTGTCGATTTAGCTGGCTATTTTTATTTTCAACTAACACCAGCTTCTAGGTAAAGCAACCCAATGACCTCTACAAATACCCAGAAGGCGAGTCTGCCTAGAAGAGAATGTTTTGAGCTATTGATCAGGGGTTTGCTGTTTATTGCCTTGTTGCGTAATGTTTCATGGAAATTCAACAAAACACCCACGTATTTATTGTAGCCGGCCATAAAAACACGACCGATGTGATTGGTGCTCGTCTGCATGGTTCTACTGTTGTTTAATCAGAGGACCTATCAGCAGGAGCATCGCACAGTCACAACGTAGAAACTTTCCACAGGTCATCTCTGCACACAGCATGCTGTAAAACCGCTTGTGAGTAATGCAATCAAGATCAATTCAATTTGTCATCCAAACGTTCTTCCTGGCACCATATGGACTCAATGACAGGTGACATGGACCTGCTGTTGTCATTGCGACACCAGTCATTTCTGCCCGGGTAGCGCAAGTCCATAGTCATCATTGACATTGTCCCGACTTTCTTTAAAAGTTATGGTTTGAGGTCTTCGTATTGGTTCATATGAGTCTGCAACGGGATCTACAGGAAGCGCAAGAGCATGTCTAGTTGGTCTTTCATATAATTTACATTTGAATAACAGTGTAAACAGTCTGCGCTCTGTGTGGGGTTTAAGACATCATGTACATACAGTACTGCTATGCTCTTCCACCATGCTCATGACATAGGTCTCAAACGTCCTTTCAAAATGGCTGCCACCTAGCATTCGGAAACATACAAGGCATTTATGTGTTGTCTTAATATTGTTATCTAATTGGCTTTTCATTATTGTTTTGAGGAAACAATGCTCCAATAGACCTGACTACAGTATAAGATACTGGTTATGCTGGTGTTCATATGTTAATGAAATATGGATGGATGCCCTGATACACGGAAGGGCAGACAAATTATCGAAGAAGTCCACCGTCCGACAAGATGCTTAAATCAATCTTCAACGCAACATCCATGCTGCGCTCGTGTGTCCCCCCCACCCCACCCACCCACCCCCCACGTTCTCTCCATCCGACACCGCCTCGTTAATCATTTCAAAGGAGTCAGCAATCAGGGGCGCGGACTATTGGATTACTCGTGCCGCTGGGTTCATCCATATTCACGAGCGGCGGAGCGCTTGCGGCGGGCGGGGTTACGGACGCTGTGGCACGCCGCGCGGCCTGTCAGTCCATCCGTCTGCCCGGCACGCCGCGCGGCCTGTCTGTCCATCCGTCTGCCCGGCACGCTGCCTTGTCCTTGGTGGTGGACGGCACAGCGGAGACACCATTCAAATGAAGGAGAGAGAGAGCAATGATGGAGGATAGAGGGATGAAGGAGAGAGAGCAATGATGGAGGATAGAGGGATGGACCATGCAACAGAGGAGCAGGGGGGACGGCGACGATGAAGGATCCAAACCTGAGACTAGATGCAAACATTTAACATTCCCCCGACCTACGCCAAATTAAAGACTTTCTTTTAGAGATTGAAATGAAAAAAACAACAACCTCTCGATGGTCAACAAATATATATATCTATAGAGGAACCTGTCTGAAGGATCAGATGAGTATCTTTTCCCTGACATGGATGGATTTATGGAGGGGTAGATATGAGCTATGGGCTAGTGATGCTGCTGATGAGATTTTTATGGGTCCGCACTCTGGTCAATTCATTCCTATATATATATATATATATATGTATAAACAGCACACTCACACACTCAGACGGGCACATAAAACCACAAACGAGCCACATGTAAAAGCACACGCTGACACAAATAGGAGCCAGTATCGGTTTTACAGTCAAATTAGTTTTACTCCTTGTGGTCTCACATGTTCAGAAAGATGTACTGTATTTGTAAAATGTTGTCAATTAGTTTGGATGTGTGCGTGTGCATGTTAGAGAATGTTTTGTGTGTGTTTGTGAGAGTGCAACGTTAATGTGTGTGCGCGTGTTCAATTGTGTGTGTGTCTGTGTGTGACCTTGGCTGACTGATTGCGGTGTGTGGACCTTCTGGCAATGGGAGAGTCAGAGCCTGGGCCAACCTGGACTCACCCTCCTCTTCTGACACGCCCTGCTCGCTCTCCAATCCCTTCAGCCGCTGGATGGAGAACAGAGGGAGCATGGAGCTGATCTTTGGAACAGCCTTTACCCCTTCTCTACTCCTCAACCTCCTGTTCAACTCCTGGATTTCAGTCTTTGTTGGTCTGTAGTTGTCATTGTGGGTATTTTCGAACGTTTTGAATTTAGAAGGAACGCTCCTTGAAATAATGTTGTCGACTAATTGATGTTTCACAGCAACAGTAAATGTTTCCTCAAAGAGAATGAGTCAATCTACTCAGAGAATCTAGATCCCATGCTGATCACATGCTGCTGATGTTATGGTACCATTGACATTTGACCAGAGTGTTGGTTTCCGAGGTTCCAATTATAACATATGAAAAAATCCTTACGAAATGAATCATAATTACAAGAGAATACTGGGGGGTGAAATAATAAGAGTAAAGAGTAAAGTCAGGAATAGAAGACTGAACCTGCTTGGGAAAGGATGGCAGAAAACCTCCCTGTCCGTGGAGCCGAGCTCCATCTATGGTCCTGTCACAGCGGTGAGCTGATAGCACCTCCACCACACCTGATCCCTCTCAAACTCTCAATGGCCATCCTCGCAACGATGTAAACCCGGGCAGCAGGGAGACAGCATTTTGTCACAAATATTGGAATCCGTTTCAACCACCACGAACCCAACATGTTGCAGTGGAATGTAATCTTATAGAATAATTGTAGAGGAGCATTTAATAGTTTAGCTGTCGTTATGCATATTTAATATACATCCACTATGTAAATAACATGGCCCATCAACAAGATAAAACTTAATCGATAAAACCTTTAACTCCATAGATAGACTTATCCTTTAACTCAACTCCATAGATAGACTTATCCTTTAACTGAACTCCATAGATAGACTTATCCTTTAACTCAACTCCATAGATAGACTTATCCTTTAACTCAACTCCATAGATAGACTTATCCTTTAACTTAACTCCATAGATAGACTTATCCTTAAACTCAACTCCATAGATAGACTTATACTTTAACTCAACTCCATAGATAGATTTATACTTTAACTCAACTCCATAGATAGACTTATCCTTAAACTCAACTCCATAGATAGACTTATTCTTAAACTCAACTCCATAGATAGACTTATCCTTAAACTCAACTCCATAGATAGACTTATCCTTTAACTCACCCACCAGTGAGTTCTGCCTTCCACTGTTTAATGTTTGCCATGTGGCTGCAGATCAGCTTTCTGACACAGGGTTAGCACATGGTTTAATTAATGCTCTGTGCTAGCGCGGGGGGTATTCCCCTAGCGGTGCTAGCCAGCTAGCTGACGGCCGGACTCCAAACAGGCTGCCTCTAATATTAGCCCCGCGGGCTAAAGCAGGCTAAAGTGGCTGTAAGAGCCTGGCGATTGGGGAAGCGCAGCATCTGGCTGAATGCTCTCAAGGGCCCAACTCTCCTCCTTTTCCCCCCCCATTCTCCTCCTGCTTCTGTCGCTCTCTCTCTTTGTCACACACACTCGCACACCCACACACACACACACACTTTAGTCTCCACGGCCGGCTGGTGACAGCGCTAGACCGTGGGTGGGCAGTATGGGACCGGACAGCTGAGCAAAGAGGATTGTGTGTGTGTGTGTGTGTGTGTGTGTGTGTGTGTGGGTGTGTGATTGAGTGGGGGAGCAGAGGGGTAAAGAGGATGGAGTGAGGGAGCGAAGCGGTAATCACAAACTGCCACGGGCGGTTATCCTGGTGTCGCCTCACCAAGCTTCACACACACACACACACACACACACACACACACACACACACACACACACACACCCACACACACACACACACACACGTACACATACACACAGGACCCCAAGCTCCAACTGTTTGGCAAAATAGGGCTTCATCAGATGGCCAAAATGCCCTATTTATTCTCAATCCATTGGAGGTGTCAGGGGTAAACTCCTGTCTACTCCGACCACTTCTCTATTTATGCCAGTCTCTCATGTTGGAGGGGTGGGCTCGAAAACGTCACGAGTAGCTGCTAGCTTCTGTCTGGACGGGGAGCACTGCCAAAATACATGTTATTATGAACGAGAGGACGAGGAAGACGAAGATCATTTCAAAATGTGGTTTGAGGGACGGAGAACAAGGTCATAGGAAGGAAGGGATCGAAAGAGGATGCCAAGAAGGAGAGAGAGCGGGATAGAGAGAGAGAGAGAAAGAGAAGGGGGTGAGGGGAAAGAGAAAAGTGGGAGAAGAGAGAGAAGATCAGAGAGAGAAATCAGATGACAAAAAGGAGGGGAGGGCACTGCGCAAAGCGAGAAAGAGGGAGAGACAGAGGGAGGTGAAGAGGGAGCGGGGGAGAGGGAGGGAAAGAGGGGGAGAGGGAGGGAAAGAGGGGGAGAGGATTGTTTGTGCCCTCATCCTGTCTCCCCCTGTGTTAAGTTAGGCTGTGGGTCATTAATCAGCCTATCACAGCTCAGTCTGGGGGAATTAAACACTTCTACGGAAGAGGACTTAAAGACACACACACACACACACAGTCACACACACACACACACCAAAGCACACTGCCACTTTTACACTTCTAAATATACACACACTCACGGAACACCAGCTCAAACACACTATTAAAGCTCCCAAAAACACACAAACCTGATGTGCGCAGGCCTCCACCCCCCACACAATGGACTATGGGAGCGGCACTATGCTGGTTTGGCATGCTCGGGTCTCCTCCTGCTACTCTGGCACAGAGAGACACTGAGGAGCACGCACAGAGGACAGGGGAGACACAAAGCTCCCAGGTAGACACGGAGACACGACCTGAACGTGTCTGCAGCTATCTGAGAGAGAGAGAGAGAGAGAGAGAGAGAGAGACAGAGACAGAGAGAGAGAGAGAGAGAGAAGCTAGCCATGCTGGAGGACCAGAGGACATGGAGGTGAGGTGTGACTTCAGGCCTGACACACCAGCCCAGAGGACCCCAAAGAGCCCCAGGGGAAGCCCCTGCACAGGACTACCCCTAAAGGGTCCGACGGCCTCGACGAAGACGAGGGAGGGGGGGTACGAAGGATGAAGGGACTACGAGGGGATAGTTACAGATTAAAGGAAGAAGAGGGAGAAGAAAGGAGCGACAGAGGGGTGGTTGGTAGGTGGAGGGGACGAGCAGGCAGGGAGAGTTAAATGTTTTATTCAGCCGGCGGTTGGAAAGTGCCAGGGGCTTCAGGCACGGGCAGAGACGCCTAAGTGGCTATGGTGACAGGGCAAATTGGCTTTTTGGTGCTCGACCTGTCGCCACAGCACTAGACGCACAGCTAAGCAGAGACGGAGAGACAAAGGAAGAGAGGTAGAGAGAGAAAGATAAAGGGGGGAGGGGGAGCGAGAGAGAGAGAAAGGAAAAAAGGCAAAGGTTTGAGGAAAGAGAGTCAGCATTGGACGAGAGGTAGAGCAGATCGCGAGAGGGAAAAGACCCCCCCCACCCCCCACCCCCTCGAGAGGCAGGAGAGAGATTGAAACGTCAGCGCCAAATTGAAAGGGGGAGCGATTCGTTTTTAAAACCACTCGTCGAGCTAACAAAGTGATCAGAACGGTCAGTCAGACTGGGGGGGGGGGCTGGACAGTTTTAATGGTTAAACTACCACCCTAACCCCGCCACCCGACACAAACACAGCCGAGACGAGGGGGGGAGGGAGGGGAGGAGAGGAGAGAGGAGAGAGGAGAGGGGGAAGGAGCGAGAAGAGGAGAGAGGGGGAAGGACAGGAGAGGAGAGAGGGGGAAGGAGGGGAGGAGAGGCGAGGAGAGAGGAGAGAGGCTGACTCAGCTGACCACCCTCACAGGGTCTTGGTGTCTTCAAGTACACGTGTGTGTGTGTGTGTGTGTGTGTGTGTGTGTGTGTGTGTGTGTGTGTGTGTGTGTGTGTGTGAGAGAGAGGCTCACCTCGGGCCGGAGCGTGGCCTTGGAGCAGGCGGGGCAGATGGGCCCGTGGCGGGAGAAGGAGATGGGCAGGCGGCGAGTCCGGTTCCGACACGCCTGGTCCTCACACACCAACCAGCCCTGACACAACCACAGAGGAACCCAACCACAAAACACCACAGAGAAAGAGACACAGTTAACGACTCAACGGACGGTTCAAAAGGGCTCGCTTCAGCGGGTAGTCAACCAGCAAACCACCCCCCCATCTCTGGTGGCGTTAGAAGGGGATGTCACAGCATGCTGTGCCTGGGGTCCTCCCCCCCCCCCTTGCAGACAGGCAGCGCTGTGGGCAGACCCCCCAGGGTGAGTCAGTGACCATGGACAGGTGCAGTGGCTAAACCCCCCCCCCCCCCCTCCCTCCTCCTCCTCCAGCAGCAGCAGCAGCAGCAGCGGCCCCTCAGACCCAGTGCTCTGTCATTACCCAGGGACTCTTTGCAGATACGGGGTGAGGGGGTTAATGCCCAACTAATGACGGGTCCAAAGCCTGAGCCCATCAACTCCTTTGCATCCTATCACTTATCCCTGACACACACACACACACACACACACACACACGCGCACGCCTCGTCATCCAGGCGTCATCCAGGCTGCACCTGTCTCTCGGCAGAGCACAAAGTATTTCTTTCTCATGCGCACGCAAATGTACACTGGCTCTCCCTGTAAATACAGTAATACAGTTACACAGAGATAACTGAAGAACAATACCTTTTTTTCCCCACGTAGACAAACAGCCCGCCGGGCCCCACACACACACACACACACACACACCTCTATCATCAAACAGTCTGAACTGAACAGTAACCGGGGCCGACACACTCTCAGGGGCATCTGCAGGGCCTCCTCTCCCCATGGTCCTGGGCTCCTCACGCTGGCCCTGGGAACGTGTCTGGGATCATTATTCCCTGGTCCGGCGGGCTGGCGAGGGGCACTGATACCCCCCCTCCCCTCCCCGGGCCCTTCTAATTGAATCGGGCCACATGTTAGTGTTTGGTTTTCATTTAGCCGGCCAGTGTGGGCACAGCGTGAGCGTGCGTGTGCACTGTGCTTCTCCTCTTCTGGGACCACGCAGCGCCCGCTGTTTGATCTCAGCCACAGGCTTGGACACACAGAGCCGTTCCCATAGGCCTGATGGTCAGACGTCGAGGGCCACGCCTCAACGTGGGGGGGGGGGGGTGCACCTGGGCTACAACCCTGAGAGGATAGACGCACGGGCGTATTAAGAAACCCACAAGCACCTTCGGCTGTCATGACTGCCCCGGGGATCCAGAGGCCATCACCACACACACACGCACGCACGCACGCACACACACACACACACACACACACACAAAAGTAAGGGAGTACTGAAACCGAGCA
>JAVQIZ010148913.1:0-11881 GCA_036023535.2 Galaxias brevipinnis | reverse complement strand
CCCCACACACACACACACATACCAATACAAACTATAACTAATACAAATACATACTACATATACTACTGTGCAACACCACCACACATAGAGCATATTCACACACTTACAAATGGACATGTCCTGAGTGCAGTCACATATCCCAGATCCCCATGTGTCTGATTCTTTGCGATCCATAACCGGGGCAGGCTGCTGGATGACCAACTTGGATGACATGATGGTGTTTTGCCTGCAAGGTTGTACAAAAAACATGGGACCAGGGCACATCTTGAACCACAGGAAAGATAATGTTGTATGCCAATTGTAATAGTGAGTAATAATGACAGGGTAAATATATGGCAGAGCTGTTAAGCTAGTGTATAACAAAAGTATATATTTTCAAAAGTATAATTTGGACCCCATAAGCTCTTTCTGTTCATTAGAAGACAATATACAAATAAGAAACTGTTGTTAGTTTCCTATTTCTCTTTAAATGTCTCTGTTAGGTCTCTGTTTTACTATTCAAACTGTAATTGTTGTAATACAAATAAATGGGTTCTGATCAAATTGATGTTCTCTCTGGATTTCTTTTAGTCATATTGCACTTATGTTGCCTAGTCAAATTTCTTTCTCTGAACTATGTTAAATACTATTGAGATTTGCTGACTTTTAATATGGCTAAGATACAATGTCCATATCTTTAAACTTTAAAATTATAATTTTTGTAAGTTTTCAAGAAAGAAAAGGTATCTTACCTGTGTCAGAGAACTAGAGTGTGAAGGGGACCTGCCCAAAAAATACAGTGAAAAAAACAAGAATGTCTAGAACAGCAGTGTTGTGATTTCTGGGACGATGAGCTTATTATGACTTGATCATTGTCTCTCATATACCTTTATGCATTTTGCAGAGACAAAAAGGTCAAATACGTACGTACTCCCCAAACCTGCCTAACCTGAACCTGCTTTTATCTCTCTGCCAATACATGGAGAACCCGGATACATTTTAGAAAGGTATGTCGTCACATTGAAACATACCACCATTAATGCACAGAAAAAAAATATTTCACATGCATTGTTAAAATGATACATTTTGCTTGATTATTGGCATGATGAGGTTTTTGTACCTTCCTATTTTGGAGGTTTTTTTTGGTAGGCCCAAACCCTGGTCTTTACTCAAAAGTAATTAAACAATCCTAATTATAGTTAGACAGACCTGGTTCCTGAGAAGGGAAGGAGACAGGAATTTGATAAAAACTGGGTTGGGCTCACATAACTTGGGTTAGATCATTCACTCAACAATGCTACAGTATGAAATACTCTTTGTCCCGCCATTCCACTGTTTTAAAAGAACAGCGTTAAGAAGCTGCATACCACAAGAGTTTCCGCTAAGACAGGGCCAAAATATGCAGTGGGAGGATAGCACCAGGTCTGAGCACTAGGTTCACTGGGACAGCGGTAGAGATTCCATCTTAAACCAACATGCTCCTTCTCCTTTTATCTCTAGTGCTATTATAACGTCTGTGAGAATAATCCAAGTGTACATTGTTTAGTGAATATTCCCCACAATCTTCCTATAGTATTTAAGGGAAAACAATCACAGCAATGACTTGTAATGATGACTTAAATGTACACCCATAAAGAATCCCACACATGTTATCTGAGCAAGTAATCATCTCTAGGTCATTGACTATTTTCAATGAATTGATATGTAGGCTCTCATATTTTCGTGTTGCTTAAACTCCTGTGCAAAGTAATGAATTGGTCACAGATTACATGCACACCTTGACCTGAAGTAGACAAGGGAAAATGCCTTTAGGCATAGACCCGATGCATTCCTATCACACATTATTTGGGATCGGCGGTCTACACCTTTAAGACGTTGAAAGAGTGCGTATTGGCAGCATCGAATTACGTTGGCAGTGGGTTTGTTGAACTAACTCAGTCTCAACAACACGTCGCATTGGAAAACACAAGACTTCCGTGCCAACCGCAGAGCCCAGGTTTGAAATAATGCTAAAACGAACTAATCTTACTTCAAAATTGTTTGTTAGGTTATGTTGTAGACCTATGGCCAATTATCGCCAAGCAGGAGGTGCAGAATACATAAATAGTTTCATATTATCTGATTTTCAGGCGTTTACATTGTATTGTAAACTGGGTGGCATCTCTTCTTTTACTACTTCACAATTTAGGCTAGATAGGATCTATGAACATGCATCTGTGCAGTCAAGTTGTGTGTAAGTCTATGCACTGGGACGTTGATTGCTGTTAATGACTAACATTTGATAATTCTTTACACTCTGTTTTCGTGAATCATGAGCAAAGCTTAATGCGTCTTGTATATGGTCTCGCTTACCTTTCTCAGTTTAGTCTACAACGGACAGACAGACAACCTGCATGCTGTACTGTTGTGGAAGCAAGGACGAGGAGAAGGTGCACCCGGACGCTCACGTGTCCAGGCATATAAGAGGAGAAACAGACTCGGAACCAAATCGACAGAACGCATCCCCAGCTCTTGAAATGTACGGACTGTTTGGAATGCCCGAGTTGATACCGCCTTCAGAGGTGCTTCAGCCTAGCTCTTTGAGTCCTGTCAGACCCCCTGAGCCGGGTGGGGTGCCCGGTTTAGGAATAAGAATCAACAGGGGTAGGCTGCTATGTGACTCCCCCCAGCGGAGGATTGGCCAAAGGGCCCCCATGCTAGGGCAAATCGGACGGTCGAAGCGAGGTGAGTGCTGCAGGAAGCTGTCAGTAGTGCCAACACTTACAGAAAAGCAATGGTGGCGCTTTCCTTTTTCTTTTTTTACCTGCTAATATTCGACCTGCTTTTTTTCTTGCTTTTTTTAACCTTTGCCCTCTATTTTGTTATGAGGGAAATGAAAATGGATATGTATGATTTTTTGTTTCTGTTTTTCAGTGGAAATAGAGGATGAGGACTTGGATAACATCGTTAACAGTAATGGAACTCTACTACCAATGCCACTCAACATTTCGCCTGTAGCCTGAGACAGAAACCAGATTTTACTATTAAACCATTGTATCTCGTAGCTCCTACCTTGGACAGTGTCCTATGCTGGTGGGGAAGTTTACAGTAGCAGCATGTGTGTCAACTGTAGTTTAGCTAGTCAATTTAATACTGGGACTGGCATTTAAGAAGACAGCATTGTTGTTGCAGCTATGAAGGAGAAACAGAGAGATGAGCACGTGGGTAAAGCACGTGGACAGAGGGATACCTGGGGGAGACTGTGGGAACTGAGGGATGGGACAGAGATCTGTTCGAGCTGAGTTGATGCTGACTGTGACGTGTTACTTCATGACACTTCATTCAATTTCTCGTGAACCTGCGAAGTTGGACCCTACAAAATTTGATATCCAAATATTTCTGCCTTATCACAGTCCAAAAATAGTTAAATAGAAATCCTTCAAAGTAACACTTCCATATTGATAGAATTGCTAAGAAAATCTAAAGGGCCAATAACAAAACCAAAAAAAAAACGTGTAAGAGCAACCTTAAGCAAGTTTTGTCTCTCCAACATAAGTTCCAATGACTTCACACCACCCGCTGCTGCACAATCCAACAGGTACAGTGTAGAATTGCACTTCTGTTGGCCTTTTCTTTGGTTTACCCCACATGTGTATTTAAAATAGGTCCCTCCCTATTGCTTGGCAGACACATTCACTTCAACATGTTTACATATTGGTGTCATCTCTGCTCAGTGTTTATCGTGTTTCCACTGCATTGTATCTGGACATGTGTCCAGTGTATACACTTACAACTGTTAATTTGATTGTATAGCCAAATTATTAACCTTTTATTTCATTTGGAGCAAAACTGTGCAACAAAGAAACACTGTGAGGTGTATAGTAAGTCTTGTTTTCATAATTAAAAATATAAATATGCACTTATTTTTCTGTTATTATATACCATTATATTTAATAAAGAGTTTAAACTGATAATTTTTCTGTCTTTGTCCACACATTGCAAGTACAGCACTGGGTCAAAGGAGGCATTATTGCTCAACTATAAAACTAGCTGCCTCCTATTCCAAACGTGTGTAGGCTTGTGATGCCCTCAAATGATCTTCAAGCAACTTAACAAAAGCACACGTCACAATTTCCAGTCCTCCCACAAAAATCCCTGTTTTCTTACTAGGAAGTAGCCGAGTACAACTTTGATACCTAGGTAGAGGTAGAGGAAACATTGAAAACTTTCCAACTTTCACTATCAGAATCAACATTTCAAGTCATAAGTACCTGACTGAGGTTATGGTCTATGGAAGTTCACCACCAAAATGCAGTCTTCTAAAGCAATTTGCTTTGACTGATTTTCTTTTCAGATTTTTTATTGTTGGGCTTTTCAATGACCACATCTGTGAAAATCACTGCTTGGGCAATTGTGATAAGGGTTGGCCACAGGTTGGAATCCATCTGGAAAAGAGCCTAATGAAGTGTTACAGCCACAGCTGGAACCTTCATCAGCTGATAATTGTGACAGTACACTGGCCCAATGTATTCAGGATTCTAGTCAGCCCAATTGCTTAAAGAAAAATAAAAAGGGAAAATGTAAAAGCAAGCAAAAAAAAAAAACTGTCCAAAAACCTTTTAAATTGTATATGTACATGCAGTTTACTTTTGTAATCGTTTAAATTACCTTACTCAAAAGACCGTCAGTTCTAAACAAGCCACAAGATGGCAGTAAAGCCAAATAAACAGGTTTTTGCTCGGTAATCTCGTTTGCTATTTTCGCCAGTCTAGTGACAATATTGTTCTGCTACAGTAGCTACGCTCAGAGAAAACCAGTTTTGTGACTTTACTTAGTCTTGAGAAAGTAGACATCCTGTTTTGAAAACAGAGCTACAGCTGCGGATAGTACATTTCCACAGTAAACCAATGCCTAGATAAACTGCAAAAGCTTGAATTGCTGCTGTTGCAAAAAAACGTATGCTTATTTTTACCCAAACGTCCATTCATGACTTGTAAAAGGGGCACATTATTGATTAATGAAACCTGAAAATAAGTAAAAATTTTACCACTGCTTTGAATTAAGTAACATTTTCATGAGCACTGTCATTTTTAAAAGGGTTTTCTTTTATTTATTTACACAATTCAAAAGCATACAACACAAACTATTTTCAAACGAGTATTGTAATACCAAGTACTAAAAAGGTCTACTCATGAGAGCAACATAGTCCCTTCAAACACTCAGACATACAGATATAACAGGAGAAAGTGGAGGGATAAAGAGCAGGATAAACAACTGGCCAAAAAAACATCCATCTCCTATGTTGAACTGTTCGAAGTGCAATGTAGTGCATGGCAATCTTGTTGATCTATAGGAAGTTTGGGGATAAGGGGCGGGTGTCTATTGAAACATTAAAATGTACAATGCATTTAACTAGCTAGTAAGCAAACCAGGATGTGTGGTTCCACTAAGACACTGGGGCTTGGGCACTTGATTAATGAAACTTTAAAGTATAAAATGTAAAATTACAGTATGAACGAGTATAAAAAGTGAAATTATTACATCAACATTTAGCCTGTGTCACAGAATTGGGGGGGGGGTGCCAAATCTGGAATATGGCCAAGGGATAGCGTTTGACATTACCTGATATACACTAACGCACAATTCAATTGCAGATGGATTGACAGCAGTAGTTGGCATGGTAGTTAAGCTATGAACTCACGGTTGTTGTCCCTTAACAAGTAAACAAGTTTTCGCATTCAGAATTTAAAATATGATCTCTTACAAAAGCACCCCCCTAAAAACATCCTAAAGACGGGTGCAGGTGTGATAAAAAAAAAATCTAAAAAGATGGACTGGATTAAAAATAAACCGGAGTCTTGTGTTGGACCAGTAGGTGAGCTATCCTTCAGCCCCGGGGCCTTGTGGTATTCAAACATACTCCTTGGTGCTGCTTGGTGGTCGGCTGGCGATGGGGTACTTGGGCACCGACTTGGCCTTTGACTTGGGGCATGATGAAGCCAGCATGGCCCCTCCCATGATGTCCAGGAAGGACCCAGCCCAGGCAATGAAGATGGCGGAACCAAACTCATACCTGCAGGGACGGACAAGGAAAGGCGTCAAAAACAAGGGGAAAACCAAAACCTAACCGAGTCGTTTCCCACGTCACTTGCATGCACTAAATGCCATTATAGTGGTTGATTTTAAAAGGGAAGTGTTTTTACCACTTACTTGGTATTAACAGGAGTGAAGGGGTTGTAGAAGTCCTGGATGATGTTGTGCGCAAACCATGAGCAAGCAATGATGGACGCCAGAGCTGTGAGGAGAAAGGTCACATCTCAGGTTAATCTCAAGCAAACGCTTCAGTTTGCAGGTAGCTAATGAAACCTACATGGAAAACCATAATTTATTATTATACCTGACTATGCAACATTGTTTTGAGGCAAGTTGGCCCAACTTCCAACAGGTCACCGTAACCGTACTGAAAGCACGACAGCGTAACGCTTACCTCCTATCAAAAGGATAATGCCTCCGGTCATGGCAATGCGGTTCTTGCGGACTTTGTCGTCCCCTCCGCAGTTTGTACATTTCATGCCCATGGTGGCTACCCCCAGTCCCACCACTGACACGATGATGCCCACGATCATCAAGGCCCGGGTGGCTTGCAGGGAACCTAGAGGAGTGAACGGGACACGGTTCATTGTTTTGGCTTCAAACTGAAGGGCATGGCTATGGCAACGCCTAGTGAGATTGTGGGCTTGTCGTTGAACGGTTTGATTTTCTCTTTGTCGGTCGCATGTGTTATCCCAGAGTCTGCACTAAAACACCTGGGGTAGGACAATCAAAAATGTTTGGTGTATGTTTGCTATTTATTCCACCCCCACACCATCCCTCTGCCTTTTATATAAAATGCTTGTGAAACATCATGTCCATTTAGTATGATGGTAGGTAAGCAGTTCCTTTAAAAAAAAAAAAAAGAAGATTTTTTAGAGTGGGGAAATTACGAGTTCTGTGTTCATTTTCACAGGTCTATTAAAACCAAATCAAGGCCCATGTTACACAACTAAATGCAAAACATCCTGAGGCTCCCTCTGCTCTGTCTAGTTGCCTTGGCCACTCCCCCCCCCAACACACCTGCAGTCAAC
The DNA here is from genome assembly GCA_036023535.2 of Galaxias brevipinnis. NCBI lineage: Eukaryota > Metazoa > Chordata > Actinopteri > Galaxiiformes > Galaxiidae > Galaxias > Galaxias brevipinnis. Next base: position 4,799 of record JAVQIZ010148913.1, on the reverse strand, counting down.
TGAAACACAAACTGGCTTCAACCAGAAACCCTCTGGAGGGAAAATAGTGGTGTGTTTGTGTGTGTGTGCCTCTTTTAAATCTCACCCCTCCCCCTTGGCTAGCTCAGTTTGTAGAAACAGGTTGAGCAAGTAATAGAAGCACAGGTAGTGGAGGGGGGTTGGGTGGGTAGTTGGGTGCAGGGAGGGGGGGTTCGGGTTTCTGTGTTAGGTAGACACTCCCTCAGTATGCTTCCGGAATCATATCCTGCTTTTCTATTGGATTACCACTGCCTGATGCAATAACAGCACTGTTGTTGTCGTCGTTATTTTTGTTGTGTTGTTTTTACTTCATTTGCATCTGTAATGTAGCTTAAAATGGCTATTTTAGGAAAGTTCAGGCTGTGTTCAACAATGTTGTAAATCTTTCAAACATGCCTCAGGTTCCCAGGTCTTAGTTAAACAAAACCCTGTCACATGGTTGGCAATTCTCCACCATCATACTTTCATTACCGATAAGCTTATTTCAGGTTTATTTGTTTACGTTATTTGTTTAAGTTATATCTTGCCAATGTTTTTGATTATAGCCTTTTTTATCAGAAGTGAATTGTGTTCATGTTTGACAATGAGATAAAGTTTATCATTTTATTAAAGTTTTATCAGCATGTTTTGATAAGCAACGCAAACACATAATTGCTTTACAATCCCTTAAACATAGTATCATAAATATTCCAGACAATGACGCCAAGAAGTGACACATAACACGGGCCCATTGAGTTCTTACGACATTGAAAACATTCCAGGATATTATGCTACATATTAAACAAAACAACAACCATGCAAGACGAGAAGTCCCAAAAACGGAACCATGTCGAGAGACAGACAAATCAAGTTACCAATTAAAGGTGTTTTGAGGAAAGATAAGACAATTAAAAAGTTGGTTAGCCTTTTCATAATCAGATAGTATCCCTAAAAGCCACTTACATTTTCATAATGTTTATGGTAATCATATTATAACTCACGACACCTTGTTTACAGTAGTGTAGATACACTTGCCCTGTTAAGATGTAAGTGAGGTGTAGCAAAGTTGGAACACAAAGGGTTTCTCTCATACAGATAAAAGAGGGCAAGGCCAACGGATAGCAAGATAATCATTAAGTCAACCCCAGTAGCAAGACAACCCAGCCATGTCCGAAAATTTTAATAAAAACGAATTTCTAATTAGTAGGACTTCCAGACTATAGTATTGGGCAAACCGAAAGTGTATGCTGATTTAATTAAGCTTGTAGTCAAACTACTGGTGCGCATTTTGGGCTAAAGACACTTTAAAAAAAACTGAAGTGAATGCATGGGGGTTAGTTAATAAGAAGCCCAAATCTTAAGCGAAATAATGGACCCAGACCTCAAAAATGCAGTTGATAAAACTACACTGACCTTTCTGTACATTTAAATGTAAGATCGATTGGGATAAACTGTTCTTTTATACTTTTTTAAACACAGCAACAGCTGTAAGGGCATGCTCAACTGAACGGGAGTTTTTCTAGGACACACAGGTCAAATTGATTCAATACTTACTGTCAAGTTGTAGAATTGAATCGTAGACTTTGCACTGCATCTGCCCTGTGCTTTGGAATGCACAAGACATCCACAGTCCTTGATACATGGCCACCGCCGTGATAATATTGTCCCCCACATAGGCCGACATTTTCCATTGAGGCAAAATTGTGCCAACAATTAACCCGATGACACCTATTAGCGCCAGGGTAAACCCCAACATCTGAAGTCCAGAATTAGCCATTTCAAATCCTTTGAGAAAAAAGCGTGTAGAGATCAGTAATGCTAATAAAAAAAAGGTAGGCTTGCTTGCGATGCAAAATCAAGAACTTATTGTCCACCTGGTCAAAATGTAGCTCGTCCACAAGCCAATGTTTCGATGTGTTTTTTTTTGTTAGTTCTGTTATAGTTTGATCGTCGAAAAGACCTTCGCACACAAGACCTTGAGATTATCAAATCTAACGAACTCTTTCTTACGCACCTGTTCCAACGCCACACCTTGAGAAGACAACGATGGAAGCCGGGGACGTAAATTTAAGGCGGTTTCTCTCTCAAGGGGGTGGGTACGCTCGCAGTTTCAGTCATCGCGATCTTTTTCTAACCGCTAAATATTGGCGACCTCAGTTTCATGATGTCACCTCAGCATCAATAAGGTGGGCCAGACCAGTACCAGTAACCTTGCCAACGAGAGCACATTGGTAGCATATTTTGATAAGTAAATGTGAATGGGGCCAATTTGTTGAACTTATAATTAAATCAAAAAATTAACCAATATAGCTTAACACATGTTTGGCATAAAATTTGTATTATCACACAATGAGGCATTATTTGCATGTAGGCCTTTTTTTAATTATTTGTAAAATACCTTACCATGTTTCTGAAACTGTATGTCTACATTTGAACCTTTCCCTGAAGCTAATGTCTGTCATGTACCTTCAGCTCTCATTTGCTCTGAAATGAACTGTGCCTCTGTCTCTCTTGCCAGGTGTTGTAAACAGTAGCCGTTCCATCCACAGTTAAAAGTAGTAGTAATCATAAACTCCAAACACAAGCCTACTCTCAACATAACGCAGGTGCTTTGGAAGTTTAAGGGCAACAAAGAAGCCATTGCGTTGCAGAGAGATGGACCTGAATACCATCCAGTACAATGAAGCAAGCAACAGATACTGGGGCAATACAACGGAATCACCCAGACAATACATTATTACGCAGTGCGGTGATGGAGGGCTGTGAAGTTGTTCGTTTGGGAAAAACAAATAGGTTGGTTGGTTGGTTTTTGTTGCAAACTGCCACTACTCATCATCAGAACATTGTTTTACTGTGTGAGACAATGAGAGGAAGCTTAATACTAGTACTTCCCCTATTATCTTTGTACAATAGTCACAAAATTGCCATCGCCCTCCCTCATTTAGTAAGTTGAACACAATATAGAGCAATAGTGAGAGGAAGGTTTAGGGTAGGCTTCATGGGTTAATTCCATGTTTATTTCTGAGTAGAACATGACATTTTACAAATACTTTTAGGTTTATATAGAAAAGAAGTACACATGCTATTCAGACATAAAAAGCCCCCCCCCAAAAAGTGCATTCTACATAGTCACAACGTCCCTCTGTAGTGTTTTGATGACTAGTAAACTAATTAATTCATTTCTTGGCTTCGTAACCAGCTATGACTCACCCCCATTGACCTGACCCGTTCACATTGGCAAACAGTGCTTCCAGGCAACCCCCACCTTTCTTCCCAGGCAGGGATGTGACAGTGAGTAGCACAGGTGAGTGGGAGGACTAATAGTCGTAAGGGAGTATTATGATGACACTTTGGTTTCAGTCAGCTGTAGGAGGACCTCTAAATCCTTACTTTCTTTTTCACGATCTGACTCACGGTTTGCTGTAGTTTCAATCTAGAATTTGTTTATTTTGTTGTTATTATTCAATCGTGGATGAAAAGTATTATAGATATGGTCTACTCTCGAGTTTCTAAGAGTTTTTTTTTTGTTGGTATTTTTGCTTTCCTTTTATTAAATTAAAACCTGCCTGCTGTCTATTTTATGCCATATGGCTGTGTTTGAGGACCAGCTATTTCCTGCCTCACTATCCTTTGCAAAGGGATCGGTGTCTACTGTAACTAGTCAAACTGGTTTACTGAGCGACTACAGTCATTTTAACTCCGAGCACTTCCTGGACAAAACTAAATGGAAACACAATTACTTTGCTTACACTCCCAGGCACATAGAGAGGCACTGTAGGAAAACACACACACACACACACGTCTCTCTCTCTCTCTCTCTCTCTCTCGCTCTCTCTCTCTCACTCACTCAAACATATAGACACACACACACACACACTCACCCTCATTTACGACCCCTTAAATGCACTGTGCCGAACCTACAGGTACGACATGGCTGGTATGTCTGGGACATACACCTGAACTGACAGATCAGTTCACTACCAGGGCAGCGATTCAAGCTGTCTAGCCAGTGTGTGGTGATAGACCAGCTACACTGCTATTGAGCTTACAGTAAGAGCCTATAAGAACTTAAGAGACCTGGGAGGAAATTCGCAGGAAAGGCTGCCCTTGTTAGCTGGAAGACCAGGTTATTCAGTTGTAGCAGCCAATCTATGTTGAGACGTGTTGTTGCATGCCACAGATTCAGCAAGGATTTGTTTTGGATTTACCTAGTTTAAGTGGCTGCATTATATCGTGAATAAGTGGATCAACTCCGCCAGAATCCTGGGCCTGTGGTCTGTGCTTCGTCCATGCTGCAGCCTAAGTCTCTCTTGTCTAGCCTTTCATTATGATAAAATTGGTGGGAAATATGCGAACATTTGGGAATGTCTGTTGCTAAATAGACACGAGTGTCCAAATGGCCAGCCGCAATGGAGGATGGCTTGAGATAAGAGTTTGCAAAAAGAAAAAACACAAGGACCTCCTCGCCATTCCTCGAGAAGCTAAAGGACGTCCAGGAGTAAGAGATGGGAGGACAGTTTCAGGTGAGGGTTGAATAGTTCTGAAAGAGATGGCAAATACAGGGTGTGCGGCACCAGACAGATAAAAAGAACATAAATCAACAAAGAGAAAGAAAGCTAATATGCAAAGAAGAGAAGATTTGGACAGCTGCCACCTGGAAATACAATACAAGCAGACCCAGCAGGGCTTACAGAGATAAGCCTAATCTATCCTACATTGAAGTTAAAGTATAAAACATTATTATTATTATTGTTATTAACATTATTATTATTATTATTATTATTATAATTATAATTATAATA
>JAVQIZ010148907.1:0-11420 GCA_036023535.2 Galaxias brevipinnis | reverse complement strand
TTTAAGGTTTTTGTGCAAACATAATTAAATTATGGCATCTTGTAAATTATAAGTTGCAGTATAATTACATTCAATAATTTAAGGGATACATGTGCACACATATCAACCATAGGTCAAAACATAGCTACATTTGACTGAATTATAAAAGCCAGAAGTGGAACTATATGAAGAGCCGTTTGGGAGCCGAAAGAGCCGGCTCTTATTGCTGAGCCGAGCCAAATGATCCGGCTCATTGAAAAGAGCCGGAATTCCCATCACTAATGGACAGTTATATAGCCTAACTAAGTCCCTTTGACTGTTTTGTTCCCTGCCTCAATACCCTTGTGTCTGTGCTATGTTTATTGCATTTCGTATGTTTACTTTATATTCTATGCCATGTACGGTGACATTGGGTGTCTAAAAAGGTGACTATAAATTAAATGTATTATATATTTCATAAAGTAATCCATCGTTTCCTAAATTAATCAAATGTCTTTTGCTGTTCTGTCCAAAAGCATCTCTGTGTGTGATTGTCTATATCACACCTTCTTGTTCTTATTCTATGAATGTCCCAGGGCTACAACGATTCTGTCAGATTTGAAGCCAAAATGATGCCTCCTTTGGTGAGAAAGCGAAGCACAGGGGAGAGCGTATTCCAAACGTAGGTAATTTTTTTCCATTGACTGGCGCTCTAAATAAAACTTCTAAAACCTTTAATCTGTTAAAGGGGCCCTATTATGCTAATTTTCATGTTCACACCTTTATTTAGGAGTTCTACTAGAATAGGTTTGATTGGTCAGCTGGCCGGCCAAACAAAGGGAATTTGCCTTTGCGCTTACCAAAACAGGGTTTTCTCGACTTGACGAAACCAGGTCTCCGCTCTGCCCGTCTGGTTGAGGATGTGCCAAACATTATTCAAATGTGTGACTTAGTGATGTAAATGGAAGAAAACGCCGGACTACAAACAAGGCGTTTCAGACAGTTCAGGAGAAGTGTTTTCTGTGAGAGAGAGTAGCTCCCTTTGGCATGGACTATGCTTTGTAACTTTTCAGACCTTTTACCTGCACAAAAAGCTATGTAACATACTAAAGGAAAGGGAAACCCCCAAAAAGCATAATAGGACCCAAGCCTCACCTATGCGCCCTGAAATTTTTTTAAATACCATTTAAAAAATATATATATTTTTTTTATATACAGGCTACAAACAAAATTCTTTATTAAGCTCCATATTCGTTGTCACAACACTCGTGCTCGGATGCTCAAGGCAGAGTCCTGCAGGGGTCTGATTTTCACGAACTGCACCCGACCTACCCCCGCACGTGCAATATACCGTACCTGCCCTGGCCAAAAAGTTCTGCAACCTGACCCTACCAGTCAACACAAGATCCATGCCCGACCCGAAACCGCATATCCTATAACCATGTGCAATGAAAACATCTCTTAGTGATCACGGTATGTGATCAACCGCTTATTTTTTCAAGCGCTTTATAAATAATTTGGTTAAACCACTGCATAGGCCTACATGTGAAATTAAGGTAATCTATTTTCAAACTATGGTAATTCAGGAAATAACCTACAACTTAAATTCAAATGTTTTCCTTATTCTCATAATACTTTGTATCACATCTTGACAACATACATGCCTGTTAGTAACGCTCAAGATGTAGTATGAACTAACCTTTTGAACCTGTAATTGTTCCACTAGACAAGTTCACAAAATCTAGCATGAAGGCTAAAAAGGATGTTCTTATTCATTTTAAGGGTGCTGAGTGGGAATTAAGGGTTTAAAATCGCCTATGCTTGTGCCATAGAGCAATTCGTCACAGTTTTGCGGGAGATCATGCACGGTGGCAGATTTTAAACTTTTTGGGCGTTTTTTTCATTCTCCTATAGCAATGTGCAATCAGAAGAAATGTATTGATATTCCGTAAGTATAAAAAAGTTGCTTATATTGGCTTGAAGACGAGAAACTAATTCGATTCCAGTCATCATTAGCCCACGGTTGTAGACATCAACCCATTGCCTCTTTCCACCTTGCATAATGTCTGTCCTTAGCAGAGGGGCAGCTCGCGACCTCGTCCAGGCAAAAATGTGTATAACACATGCATTTAAACCTCAGCACATCATCCCAATTAACCTCTGCGGCTCGGTCTAATTTTCTCATCCATAAACAAAATTTGGCTTTGATCAGAGTGATAGCCTATATAGGCCTTTTGGATAAACTTGTAAACTAGTCAAATGTTAATTGGATTAATTAGCATGACCGGTTATCAAGTTGTGGTGGTAGGAGTAAAAACACGGAAGAATCTATAAAACTAGCCTACATGAGTGTCACCATCATGGGGTTACATTCAGCGTATCAGTAGCCAGTAGCCTCATGACAATAAAAAAAATCTCAAAAGAAACGGATAGCATTTGGCCGGTGAAACTTCAGGACAGGTGACTTGTGTCACACGACCAAATACGCCCACTTGCTGAAACACAGTAGACGCCGTGCAATCTGTGCAGTGCTGTCTTCAACCCATACGGAAAAGCTGAAATCGCCGAGTCGGACGGGGTCAATTTTTCGTGTGAACAAAATTTACGATTTGCTGTGTTGACTACACAGGTCTAAAAGTCTTATTTACGTGTCCGCTTTGATGAAAAGCTAGATATTTACATGTTTGATAAATTATTACAACCATGGGAGGAATACGAAGAGGCACACCTGCAACTGAAGATTTCAGCTTTGTTAGTCCAGTTGTGAAATATTTACTCTTCCTTTTTAATTTAATTTTTTGGGTAAGTATTTGTAGTGTGCCCTAAAAGATGTATTATTATCACATTGTTGACCTGTTTCCATAGCCTCTTCGTGGTTTTAGTTACTACAGGGGAGGAAAGTATTATATTTTTTTTTTTTTACGCAATAGGCCTACCCTAATGCCGGTTAATTATTATTTTGCGTTTTTATTCTGACTTCAAATCTCAGTTCAGTATTGTTTATACATAACTGATTGCTTCTTTTTAGTTTTCATGGTGTCATGCATCACAGGATGCCAAACTCGCTTGGGCTTGTCACCGACATGATAGTGCTGGTTATTTTACAATAACATCAATAAAAAATGCAGTGATCACTGAAGTAGCCAAAACTAACCATAAACATTAGTCCAAAAGAATATGGTTAGTTTTGCCTACGGGATTCTGTCGCTTTTTGTACAGTGTACAGACCTAAATATTTAAAGGAGTCTGGTTATTTATTCCGGACAAGTTCAAACATCGTCAGTAAGGGTGGTGAACGGTTGATAGGCTGGTATGGAAATACTGCAAACATACCTGAGATTAGATGTTTGTCCAATGAGAGCGCAGCAAAGTTCTATATACAGTTTTGGTGTAAGGTTTAATCAGTTGTCATTGTGGGGTGCAGAAAACTCATGGGCTCTGGAAAAAACATGTTTTTTTAAACGTTTTGGCCATATGCACAGTACACAAACACTCCAGTCCCCTTTTCCAACTGCCTTTCACAGACTTTGCGGTTGCCAAGTGACACAAAGTTTCATTATTCATATGCTGATGATGCCGTGCAGACCATAACAATGTGAGCCTCACTTGAAATCTGCATATATTTAGCGCAGAAATTATGCCACTTGGAGCTATAATCAAATTATATCAATGAGATTTAATCTACCTTTTTATCTTTTCTCCTAAAGCAATCACAACATATTTACCTTGCCTTTTTAAACACTTCCTTCTCCCTTTAAACCAAATATTCTCAAAAGATTTGAAGAACAAAAGAATACGAATAACACAATTTGTTACAGAAACTTTGATGCAATTTATTTTTTGATGACAACCATTAGTGCTTGGATTGTACAAAATGTGATTTAACACGTTTGGTGTATTTGCTTAATAGTCAAACATGCTTTTGCAATCTGGTTCCGATATGCAAAATATCATGGAATGTTGAGTATAAAGTTGTTCAAATTGAGCCATTCTAGAGGCAAAGTCTAATGCAGTGTGTTATCAAATTGTTATGTGTCAGGCTACCATACCCTGCACCTCATGCTCTTATATAAGAATATTTAATGACCAACATAAAGAAGAATATTATTAATTTTAATTAATATTCCAGAAGAGACGGTGGAGTCTATACTTAGTGTTAGACTTCAGATTTGGAGCTGCTTCCAAAGAAAGAGAAGTGTTGAAAGTGAACGCCAAATATAAGTCTGCAAAGCATGAACGTAAACGTACTTTGTAAGAAATCTTTTTTTCTTATTACACGGGATTTAATGGCAAAATAGCCATTAATCAATAACTAAAGGGGAGCACTTAAGAGACCAATACTTTCATGTTAAAAATATGAGGAACAACACATGGTTATTTAAATATTTTAGGATTCTAAACTGGGCTTTCCTTACTGATCTGCTTTTTGAACTTCTGCAACTCAAATTATTCAGTTTTTCCTTTTTTTATAGTTTGCCAAGTCCTTACAAAACCCTGTCCCTTCTTGAGAAAACCATACTGTGTAGTTCGCAATTTCACAAAGATTTTTCAAGCGTTAAAATATAAAAGGAAAGAACAAAGGTTTGCCATAACTTTGGAAGTTAGTGTCCATTTGGAAGGCCCATTTGCAACCAATATTTTACATCCTGGCTAATGCCTTGAGATGTTGCTTCAATATATCCACATAATTGTCCTTCGTAAAATAAATGGCATCATGAGGAAAGAAGTGCACCAGTCCCTCCTGCAGCAAAGCAGCCCCACAACATGCTGCTACCACCCGCGTGTTTCACAGTTGGGATGGTGTTGTCCAATTTGCAAGCCTTGTCTTTTGTCCTCCAAACCTAATAATAGCCAAATATGGCCAAAAGGTTTTATTATTGTTTCATCGGACCAGAGGATATTTCCCCAAAAAGTGAGATCTTTGTCCCCATGTGCAGTTGCAAACCGTTGTCTGGCTTCTTCTTTGCTGATCAGCCTTTCAAGCTATGTTCATATAGGACTTGTTTTAATGTGGATATAGATACTTTTGTACCTGCTTACTCCAACATCTTCATAACGTCCTGTGCTGTTGTTCTGGGATTGATTTGCACTTTTTGCTCCAAAGTTTCAGCACACAGAACGCGTCACCTTCTTGAGTGGTATGACGGCTGTGTGTCTCCATGATGTTTATGCTTGCGTAGTATTGATTGTACAGATGAATGTGGTACCTTCAGGTGTTTGGAAATTGCTCCAATCCTATTGCCCTTCTTATGATGGGCCATCCCAAGTGTTGGAAGTGGGGAAAATCCTTGTTGGTGGACATGGTCGTGTTCTCAGGTTTATGAGCAGTGTTGGTTTTGACCCACACATATCATTTCGTGTTTGCATCCTTGAAAGATTTTCCTCCTTGAGTTGAGTTTTGGTTTTGGTGGATGGCTTGTTCTAGAAAGATTTGCGTTTGTGGAATGTTCTTTGCATTTGTGAATAATCAGTGTTCACTCATTTTATGTTACAAACAATGCAGCCTGTTGAAGCAAGGTCATGTATTTATGTAATGCAAAGTGCAGTGGTTATTTCTTTAGTTAACTAGGAAGTACAAATCCTTAAATATATAAATTTTTTATGCACAAATACTCGTTACAAAAATGACCTGACATTCAAAATAAATAGGCTAAGCAACTTTGTTTAAGTTACTAGATGGAGTGCACTGAAAATAGGTCACGCTGGTTTTCTGTCTGGGATCATTTTGTTTAGCAGTGTTCTACTATTCTATATTTGTAGTATGTTGTCTTAGTTACAGATAGGGATTGCTGGTTTTGTTCTGAATGTGTAGATGATCTTTTCACTTTGCAGTGGTTAGTGCCTGCCAAAAGTGGTCCAAGGAAGGACAACTAGACAACCGGTGACAGGGTCATCGGCGCCCAAGTCTCATTGATGAGCAAAGGCTGGCCCACCTGGTCCGATCCCGCGAAAGAGCTACTGTTGCACAATTTCTGAAAAAGTTAATAATGGCTATGGTAGAAATCTGTCAGAACACACAGTGCATCTAAGCTTGCTGCGTATTGGGCTGTGTAGCCGCAGACCGGTCAGAGTGCCCATGCTGACCCCTGTCCACTGCTGAAACCGCCTACTATGGGTACGTGAGCGTCAGAACTGTACCATGGAGCAATGGAAGAAGATGGCTTGGTCTCATGAATCACGTTTTCTTTTACATCACGTGGATGGGCGGGTGCATGTGCGTCGTTACTTGGGAAAAAGATGGTACCAGGTTCCCCTTTGGAAGAAAGCAAGCCGACAGAGGCAGTGTGATGCTCTGGGCAGTGTTCTGCTGGGAAACCTTGGGTCCTGGCATTCTTATGGATGTTACTTTGACACGTACCACCTACCTAAACATGTTGTATACCAAGTACACCCCTTCATGGCAGCAGTATTCCCTGACGGCAGTGGCTTCTTTCAGCCGGATTCTGCGCCCTGCCACTCTGCAAAAATTGCTGGAACATGACAAAGAGTTCAAGGTATTCACCTCCAAATTCCCCAGATCTCAATCCGATTGAGCATCTGTGGGATGTGCTGGAACAACAAGTCCGATCCTTGGAGGGCCCACCTCGCAACTTACAGGACTTAAAGGATCTGCTGCTAACGTCTTGGTGTCAGATACCACAGGACACCTTCAGAGGTATTGTGGAGTCCATGCCTCGACGGGTCAGAGCTGTTTTGGCAGCCCGAAGGGGACCTACACAATGTTAGGCAGGTGGTTGTAATGTTGTGGCTGATTGGTGTATATAAAATGCAAGGCCATGAGATTGAAACAAATAATATTCCGTATATTTGTTGAAAAAAAGTAACTTTTTTTTGTGCTCTCTGTACTCTTAATGAATAAAATTGTACTGGATCATGCTGTCTCCCTCTGTTTGATTGGTTATTTTCTGTGAGAAGTGAAAATATCCATTACACCAGCAAACTGTCTTTGACCCTTTACCATTATATTTGTTCCTGCATGATCTGACTGACTTTTTCAGTCAATGACTGATTTCATTTACAGTAGCAGTTACGATGAGCTAAAATGGTAAAAGGCAGCCAAATTTTGAATTTTTCAACAACAAATCTAAATCACCAATACAAAGTTAGTATGTGACAACCCAGGAAGAAGCTGTTTTCTTTATTTCGGAACACCTGGTAGTCATCTCAATACTGTGGTGCACACGTCGCAGTGTCATTGTTTGGAAAACTTACTATGTGGTTGTCATATACATTGCTATATGTTATCTTCAGTAAGTTATCTAAGGAATTAGATTTTCAATTGACTACCAATGCCGAACTTCAACACTGCATACCAACAGAAACATATTCCCCCCCCGACACACACGCACACAGTTATGCGTCGCCTCTGACAAGTTAAATGTTCATGAGATGTTTCTTGAATCTATTGTACGGCAATTTGCCTATATAAATGTTTATTACTTAAGTCGTCTTTATTTTTTGCAGATGATTTCATTGGTGATGATGTCAATTGGTTTGTATGCACGGATGACGAAACATGCAGGTAAGTGATTCTCCTTTCAATGGACAATTAATGCTTACATTTTGTGTAAGAGGCCTCTGTTAGATCTGAAGTACCACATTTTCTAGCTGAAGTCTTGGGTTGTGTCAAGCTATAACTATACAGGCTATATATCTGTTTAATAACTTGCACTTAATCTTACAATGGAAGTTTGTCATCTGTAATTGCACAAAAACTCACTTGTTGAGATGGTAAAAACGTTTTTACATTAGTGTAAGAGAAATAAGCAATTAATTAATTAATTAACATATTGTTATTTCTTTTAATTCTAAGGATGGCGAGTTCAGTGTTAGTGTTTGTGTGTTAAGAGGGCTGGTGCAACAGACCAATTAGAATTCCTTTGTAGAGGAACTGGTTTAAGTTCTTTCATAAAGTGTATATATGGATTGTGATCAAAACCACCTTGTTCCACTCACACACTGGCTTTCAGAGGCTGCAATGGCCTGTCTGGAATTGGACCCTGCCATCTTATTGCTCATTGTGGGGGTGCTGATGTTTTTTATCACCTTCTGTGGTTGTGTGGGCTCTCTACGGGACAACATCTGCCTCCTGCAGACGGTGAGTGATTTGACTATGTCTGAGAAATTTCAACAGTCTTTTCTCATGCATGTCGGGCACAACTGATTCATTAAGTAGGACAAACTGTCAGTAGAGCGATTGCATCCCTCACCAACTGATGGTGTTTTTTCTTAAACTTTGGGATGGGGGCAGGGAGATAGGGGTACAGATGTTCTACTGCGTAGTTTTGTCCTCTACTGTGTATACTTGACACTATAATTTCTGTGAGTGGCCTTGTTCACACTAAAATACAAATTTTAAAGTAGAAAAACCTCTGAACTGAAATCAGTGTGACGTTTTTCTCCAACGTGACATTTATTGCATTAACTATCGAAACGTTTTGGAAACAGTTATATTTTTATCAGCATTATTAGTATTACAGCTGTAACAAGTGCATGGGACAAACACAGCAGAACCATAATAAATTAGACTTGCTGTTGTTGCCAGATTAAGACACATGGGTACATGTATGGGTTCTTGGCTATGAGAGTGTATAATAGATCAGACTTGCTGTCTTTGCCAGATAAAGACACATACAGTAGGTACATGTATGGGTTCTTGCTACGAGAGTGTCTGATGAGCCTTGACTTACAAGTGAGGAAATTAAAAATCACTTGTCTTTTTTTGTTTGTTTGTTTCTAAGATTTTGTCTTCCTGTCTCTCTTTCTCTTCCAGTTCTGCATCTGCCTGACTGTAATAGTCTTGCTGCAGATAGCTGCTGGTGTCTTAGGTTTTGTCTTCTCAGATAAGGTACTGTATCTCCATGCCCTCTCTGGTTGAAGAGTCGTGCATAGCCTTACAGGAGACTTTATTGTCTCACCACTACAATTCCATTCCAGTATAGAAATGCTTACATCGAAGGTCGAGACCAGAATGATTTCACTCTGGTTATATAAGTATAAATATATTATCAGTATATATATCTTAATCTATTCAGAGTAGTTTTAATGATTTAACTCTGGTTATATAAGTATAAATATATTATCAGTATAAATATCTTAATCCATTCAGAGTAGCTTTAATGATTTCACTCTGGTTATATAAGTATAAATATATTATCAGTGTATATCTTAATCCATTCAGAGTAGTTTTAATGTTTTAACTCAGGTTATAGAAATATAAATATATTATCAGTATATACGGTATATCTTAATCCATTCAGAGTAGTTTTGTATCGTGCTTTCATATTCACTTATTTAAAATGTTTTTTAGAATTAGTCAAAATATAACGATATTTAACACACATGTACTAGTTCATTTTGTATGATGATGAGCTCTTACATTTTCAAGCTATATTTAACATACAAATAATGTACATTTTTGGAAATGGATGCTCTTTCGTTGCCCTTATTCATTAGGCAAAAGTGTTGCTTTGTTGTAATGCATTGTGTTAAGCTTTGAGCCATAGTAAAGCTATCAAAAAAATAATATCCATTTATGTTATCAATCACAAATGCCATACAAGCTATGTATTATAATAATTAATATTTTTACTGTTAATATTGCTATTATGATTCTAAGTAGGTTTAAACAACATACTACCCATACTGCCATTACAGCCTGAGCCTCCTTTAATGCCATGTCCTACGACTAAATTAGATTAAGATCACTATACTTGATTGGACAGTCTAAACTAAAGAACAAACTTTATATCATAAATGGTCCGTTATACATATGTTATACCTCACTGCAGTCTGTAATGCATGATGAATAATACACTTTTATAATTTATTTTTTGTCCCAAGGCTCGAAATAAAGTCAGTGAAATTATCAACAATTCGATCATCCGTTATAGGGATGATCTTGACCTTCAAAACCTTATTGATTTCGGCCAGAAAGAGGTAGGGACATAAAAACTAAATCGATACAATGAGAGGTTTATTCTGCACTTTGGTTCAAATAACATATTTTCTGGTAAATGTTTTTTTTCTCATTTGGCTTGTTTAGTTCAACTGCTGTGGCGGTGTTACTTACACTGACTGGTCTCAGAACATGTACTTTAACTGCAACCCTGAGAACCCGAGCAGAGAACGCTGCTCTGTGCCTTTCTCCTGCTGCCATATATCCAAAGACAAGGTTAGTCAGCCAGTGACTTTGGTTTATCGACAAAGTGGTAGGGTAAAATGCAAGTGTGAATCAGGTTATCAGATTGTTTACTGTGTTATCATAATTAAATAGGAGGTCTATAATGAGGTGTGTGTGCGTGCGTGCACAGGCGGTTGTCAACACCATGTGTGGCCAAGGCATGCAGGAGATGGACAACCTGGAGGCTGGGCGTTTCATCAACACCAACGGCTGCATTGATGAGCTGGTGAACTGGATCCACAGTAACCTGTTCCTTCTGGGAGGCATGGCCTTGGGCTTGGCTATACCACAGGTCAGGAACACACTCTCTCTCTTTAGCTTTCTGTATCAAACCTCACATCTGAGCTCAAGGCGTTATAACAGTAATTCAGCACTTGGCAAAGTCTAAAGGAGATTCAAGTTAAACAACTGTGTATTATAGCTGTGCACATAGTCTTGACGTTTACAACAATGTGTAGAATTCTTTAAAAGGTGATACAATTACAATTCTACACATCACCTCTCAGGTTTACAATTCCTTATACATATCCACACAGAGTGTACAAGTCATAATTGAGTCCCCCACTGCCCAAAGAGAGCTTGTACATTTCTTTACCGTGTTATTTAAAAAGAGATAAGCAATTTCCTTCTACATCTACAGGCACTGGTTTATTAGCATTGGGCTAATATTCCGATTATGAAATGGCAAATATGTCATTATATATGCTCTGACAACATCACTTTGATGATATGGTCCAGTCAGTTGAAGCAGCACTGCATGAAAGAGTAGGCCAAAATTCATACACAGCGCTGTGAGATTAGGATCAGTAAATGCAGGAAGCGTCCAGTTGTTTCTTCTGATTGTGTCGTAAATCCTAACAGAATTTAAGGGAGAGATTTGTTTGTCACACAGTTGCATAGCAAAATTTAACAAAAGTATTCAAATTTGTTATTATGTGATGCATCGTCAGATGCAGCACATACTGTTACCGGAAAGTCATATTATTATTATTATTATTATTATTATTAGGCCTATTTTTGCGCTTATCTAGTTCCGCAGTTTTGACCCAATCGATTCCATTCCAGTACCCACATGTCTTGGGTATTGCAGTCCGTTGAACTGACATCCAGCTAACTGATCGGTTAACGTTTTATATTTTTTATTATTATTTTTTATCGATTTTTGGCCCCATTGAAATGAATGGGGAAAGAGTTTTCACGGTCTTTTACCGCCATCTAGCGTCGATGTTATATAATTGCAAATTGTTATGTTAAGCTATAGGCTACTGACTGTCTTGGC
>JAVQIZ010148903.1:0-14814 GCA_036023535.2 Galaxias brevipinnis | reverse complement strand
TGCTTAAATTGAAAGAAGGATTTCAGGGGCCGTTGATATTTTGGTCCGCTGTGATTCACATTGTGAAAAGAATGTTTTGGTTTGATTTCATTAACTGGGAGGATAGTAAAAGCAAAATTGGCGTATGAAAAGCAATTATGGTGCTGCTGACTGGAGCTTTTGTGCTAGAGAAGGATCACTCTCTCTTGCTCCCCCATCAGAAAGGGACCACTTCCCTTTAATAGCCAGGGTATTTAGCATTTGAGCAAATTTAATTTCAGTATTTTTGAAAAGTTTTCTTACATAGAGGTCATTTTGTTTTCCACAAACTTATGAATGCACTTTCGGGTTACCCCGTTTTTTACAAAACACTTCTAGTAATATGTATTAGCTTTCCAGTAAGCTTAGCTTTGTGCAACAGAGAACTTCACTGTCCTTCCTGATACAGTCTACTTCTTTGATCATAATAAAGGCTGCACTACAGATACATTATTAGAACAGATGTAGGTAGCTGCCATACAAAATCCTAAACAAATAACTTCAAATAAATATGAACATTGGACATATTGGCAAATGTTTTACACTGACTAATTGTACATGCTGCACATGTTATAATTTAATCGACGTACATGGGACATGCAAATTAATTATGAAATTGTCATCAAATTTCAGCTGTACAGAAATAACTTTTCACCTAGTGGAGGTGTGCTGCAATCTTGCTGATCAGCTCATTGAGCAACAGTAATCAGTTCTTGTAGTACTTGAACCCAGGTGGTAGAACATTTTTTGGTGTTTTTTTACGTCCAAGTACTTTCACACGCCATGAAACACTAAATGAAGAATACTTCTGTCTGATTGAAGTGACTTAGACATTAAGGGAGACATTCAGGAAAATGCTTGAGTGGTAACTATCTTTTATTTAGTGTCTAAGAACTTTAGAATACTTTAGAATTGTTTTCTTTTATATGATAGATACAATTAAATGGTCAACATATTTATTTTGTATATATATATTGAAGGAATGTACTATGCAGATGAAAGAATAAAACCCGAGTAGCGCTGCCGCCATAGAAGACAACCTGGCAATCTTGGTTGCCAGGTTGTATCAGCATGACGTCAGGCCATCTAGTTGCCTGTGCTTCGACTTTAATCACTTCCCTGCCACCAACCGATTCAAGTCAAAGGTTTTCAGATTTAAATATCCCATTAGAATTCCATAGATGGGCAAAAAGTGATAAGCATTCCAATGTACGTGTCAAATTTGCTTGGGGAGAATGCTAAGCTGATTAAACTATGCATACAGGGTTCACCTTCCCAGTGTACTTCTGAGCATTTTCTTGTCCAAGTTGTATCAATGTTAATTCCTACTAAAGCGCTCCACCACACCATTCCACCCAAATGGACTTGCTACCAACGTTTACTTCACCGCTAAAAAAAGAAAATCAATCATAGAATTCATTTCAAGGATAATAGATTTTTGACAGGGGAAAAGGGGAAGTAAGAGGAGGAGAAATAAAAAAAAAATTTAAAAAAAACATTGATCAAGGCCTTTTACGCCAGCATTACAAATCAAAAGTATCCTGCCGCTTGAGTGCAGGAAGAGTGTTTCTGCTTTATTCCTTGACCAAACCCCCCCTGGGCTGGTAGAATGGACGGACTTTATGGTGGAGGTCAGGGCATTAGCCAGTGCCACCCACTCCTACCCTCGCAGGTCCTCGCTGGGTCACTAGCATAGTGAAAAGTTTTACTGAGCACAGGAGGAGCATGCCGTGGGGCCCTGTTGGTGACCTTTTGGTCCACGGAGCCAAATCTAAGAGACAAAGACCAAGCAGTAAGGAGGTTACGTCTTAATGGAACCAGCTGGTCACTGAGTGCCCTATGAAAAAAGTGATACTGAGCGTTTCAGCTTGGAAGTCCAAAGGAGGCCAGTAAGGACACAGAAGACATTTGCAATAATCAACATGCAACATACCCTATGTGATATTCCTTTAGTACACAAAGGACACTTGTTTAAGTAGTTAATATAGTGCAGACGTACTTTTTGTAAAAACACATCTTCTTCTTTGTAAATGTAGCACACATTGAAATTGTAAAATGGTCAGACTTTAGAAAGGTAATTTAAAAGTGTCTGAGTAAAAGTCAAAATATAAATAAACATGTATTTTAATTAATCGGTTTTGTGATATGGTTCAGACAATTGAGCATACAAACAAAACGTTTAATATTTTAAAGTCCCGATTAGCTTCTCATTAAATGGGCATTCACTATTTCTGACCAAACCTAAATTAGAAACAACATATTGTCGATATTAATTGCAAACTCAAAACTGCTTTGGAATGCTCATTTTATTGTAGTATGTTATTTTCCACAAGCACTCCAGAATGCAGCTGCAGATTTAAATGCTGACCATAACACACACTCACACGCACACGCACACGCACACGCACACACACACACACACACACACACACACATATACTTTACACATATATACTTACCCACCGATAGAGAGTTGGCATAGGAGAGACATGCATGCATTAGAGGTGTACATGGACATAACAGACCATGCAAAATGCCCCACCAGTATGATATATTTGTCAGCCTCAGACGTGAGGCTTAGGAGTACGTTCAACACGCTGGGCTAGTTTAGACTGAAAGAACGTCAGGAATATGAGGAACCAGACCGAGGAGGCAAGCCAATACGATTTCTTTCATTAGCCCCACCGCTTCTGAATTCTCCTCTGTTTTCTGAAAACCCGATTAAGCTCCTATCATCACTCTTCTGTTCAAATATATGCACACAGTGCCTGCCTAGCAGACTGCCAGCTGGGGAAAGTCATTCCAAGTCAATGTTTGAAATATTCAAATGCACAACGGAATAATCTGCAGCGATAAAAAAAGGTTGGACTTTAACAAGGAGACACGGTTGGCTCAAACTGACAGTGAGGAGTGTTAGAACTTTCCACAAATAAATCATAAATATGGTTTGTGAAACTTTGAAACTATGGATCATTAAGTTAACATTGTTAAAATGGCCAAAGGAACTGATTAATTGATTGCGTGTTCCATTGAGAAGCACAAATAATAATACTAGTTATTGTTAAAACCTGAAAGTGGTATAAGATACTTTTGGCAAGTATACTGAGTTGAATTAGTTTGAAAAGAATGCTGATTAATTGTTGTACTAAAATGCAAAAGAGCAGTTTAAATAAATGTAACATAATTGCTGAATTCAATTTAGTTTCAATTTGATGGAAGCCTACTAAGCAATAATTTGTTTGTATAAAATAAGCAATAAAACACAATGGTACAGGATCACCAGTATTCCTTCCAGTTCAGTTGGTAAGTCTAGTGTTCCACCACTGTTCTGATTTTGCTGCTTGGTCAGACCAATCACATTCCAGCACACGCTGAATTATTCCTCTTTCCTAACCATAGTTGCAGTAATATGCTGCAAGCGCAAAGCAGACTTTTGGCTTTATCTATTAAAACAGGAGCATAACATTTCACATGGGCAAATATGAATGCACACCTCGAGGCAAACTTCTGCCAGGTTGCTGGTCTCAACTTGGGCCCTTTTCTCAAATGCTGTCTCATCAATAAAGCAGAGATATATCGCTGGATGCCAAACAGGGTAAAACTGTTTGACCCCGCTTTAAATCAACATGCTTTGGAACCTGTACAGCAGATTTAAGTAATAATGAAAATCAACACATTTTATTATTAGCATTTCACTTCATTGATGCCCTGTAGGAACTCATTCAAGCTTTGCAAGCGGTAAACAATCCAAAGATATTGCGCTATAGTTTATTAGTCTGCAACCTATAATAGAGAAAGTATGGTAATTTATGCAGGGCTAGCTGGTTGCAGCCAATATACATTGTAAGTATTTTGACAGTAATACATTTTTGTGCATGTTTCTGTGCCTATAATCTAAATAAATATAATAGCTCTCTATATAAAAAAAGACTACAATGTCTGACATATTCACCCAACATGGTTATAAATGCTCGGTCTTGGATTGATATGAAAGTTGACCTGACAAGACCTGATATCCTCAAATTAAATTAAATATTTTGTTAAATATTAAACAACAATATATAGAGACATTTCTAATACCTTTTTGGACATATTTGGTATAATTATTCATAATTTTGTTTTATTATTATTACTAGAAAATTATATGTCTGTGTTCTCAACAGCTAAGTATTTGCATCAAGAGGTATATGAAGTAATTTGTGATTGAACAAATAGCTTTACTCAACACCTTGTCTTACTGTAGATTTGTGTGCTGACAACCCTTTGTTTATGTCAAGTTGTCTATTCATGAAAACAACCTTCAGAGTAATATTGCTCTGTCTCAGTTTTAATTATACAATAATACAAAGAGCGAAGATGAGATGTTGCGTGGAGAGAATCGTGGAGAGAATGACAAATTGACGCCTCACACACGCTGAAGGAGGGGAAAGAGATATAGTAAACTTCTGTCAAGACAAAGAATCTCAGGCCACTCTTAGAGAAAGTTTAATGAATTCCTCCTTTGCTGCCCACCTGTATTCCAATTCCTATGTTGCATGACAGCAACACTAGCCATCATTCGGCAATCTTGCGTGAGGTGTCCCAACCTGTCGTGTCAAAAAGAACCGGAGCCATCTGTTGAGCAGGTTTGGAATAAATAAATAAAACTGGTAACCCTTTAATTTCCAGGTTGGTAATAATGCAGACACTGAAAGGCAACTAAAAAGAGTAGAAAGAGGGAAATTGAATGGTAATGTACTGATAATTATGCTGGTAGGTTATTAATAGTACAATCGCTTTTAAAAGGGTTACCTTGGGAGAAGATTCAGGTGAAATGAACTATGAAAACTATGGACTATGGTCGGTGAAAATAAGGTTATGGCAAGACAGTTTAGAAGCTTCACAAGGTGCAGTAATTATACTTAAGCTGAGTTGACTCGGCTATTACAACAAAGGCATAAATCTGAAAACAATTTTGAGACTGAATGTTTTCATTTTAATCTACATTTCATACATTTGTTTCAGTTCATGTTTTATTAAACAAATTACAGAATTGTTTGTTCCTTATCTGTGTCAGGATTTAATTTGTGCTGAAATGTCTTAATATGACCAATTTGAACCATCAAATAATCTGGTTTTATGACCTATAGAACAAAATATCAACTTTCTTCTCTGGAAACAAAGCTATACATCTTATGAATTCAACAGTATATTTACTGAATGCAAAATTCTGAGCATGCTCAGAACAGTGTAAACTGACCAAGGCTTCCATGGATTACATTCAAAGCCTTTAGATGCGTTCACTTTAATGGCGTTCGTATTTGATCCCTTAAGGTCCCAGTGTGAAGCCGTGTAGAGGGCAATGGGTCATCTTCAGGAGGTCAGAGACCCCGCAGTCAAATAGTAAACCGTTTAGCAAATGACCACGTCACTGTATTCCCCTGCAGACCTAGGAAGAAAAAGAACATACAGATCCTCTCGCCACTTGCGTTCAACGCTTATGCTAGCGATAGTGACACACTGCAGAAGCGGTACATAATCTGAGACACTGCATTAAGCATCTTTTACTAGAGTGCTCCCCTAGACACAATGGTTAGTCTGGCGTCAGCGCCGGAGTGCCAGAAGCGTTCAGAGAGATTTGTATTACTAACGGCAGATCAGAGCGAACGTTCAGCTAGTCAGTTAGGGCTTTCTATTTTTCAAACACTGGCCTGATTAGTCTCATTAGAGTCCATTGGCGCTTCAGAGTGAGACAGGCAGATAATTATTAGATGTCTTGCTGATCCTTACGCTCCAATCATGAATTGTGGGATGTCAGAACACTTGAGTGTGGAATCAACTCTACATTGTTAAACACATCAGGGTTTGAAGAACTATGCATGAGTGACAATCCTTAATCTTAAAATTTTTTAAAACAAGACAATAACAACTTTCTGTCCAAATCCTGTGTTATTTCCATACCTTCATGTTATCGGTTGGGTCTGTATGAAGCTCCAGGAGCACCAATGTGTTTCTTAGGTCGAGGCATACAGTGACAACATTAATTATATACATCTACTTTTGTTTGCTCAATCAATCATTCAGTGCATCTGTTCTATTTATTTACAAAAAAGTAGAATAGATGTTGTATGATCAGCCTGGCCAATAATTTAAAGAACTACATTGCTTTAACTCACCCAAAGGTTATCAGGGACATATATTGTGTCTGCATGGATCCATTAAGGTAGTGAGGTTCTTTGCAAACATCGGGAGGTCTGGGCATATCCTAAATTGGAGCTCAGAGTGAAAGGCACTTTAAGGAAATTACTTAATCTCATGAAGCTGTCAGCAAAACATAATTTATATCAACTTTATCGACAGGTAACAAAAGGTCGGACAGGGGGGGGCCTTCTGATGTGTGGTGCAAGGCCTAGTGGGAGATGTAGGATTATTACCAAAGCCGTTCAAAAACTAAGAGGAGTATCAAATCACATATCTGCTAATCCACTCCCCTGATGTGACCAGTTGTTAGGGTGACAGGCATGATGGTTCAGTTTGAAGAAGAAGAATGCTGTCCCACCCAGACACTTTAAAGCTGCTATTAGTAATTCCCTCCAACAAATACTGAAGCAGTAGGGCCACCAAGAAATGGACAGGTACGTTAGGAATATATCTATTCAACTTTATGGTTTAATAAAGTTTTACCATGCAGTAAATGTGTGGTTACAAACTGGTTTTTACTTAATGCATTTGTCATTGGCTGGCACAATTCCACACAATCAGTTACATCATCATTGTGTACCAATTACAAACTGGTTCTTACTTAATGCATCTGTCATTGGCTGGGACAATTCCACACAATCAGAGACATCATCATTGTGTGCCAAGCTATTGACTATTAGTTTGAAATCCACAACACTAGTGTTACATTTTAAAGTGAGTGGTGTCATAAAAGTGGTAGTGGCAAATTAATTAGCGTAAAAACTAATTGAATTTCTGGACCTAAAAGTATACACCAGTTCAGAGAGGACGACACTTACATTATGTCAGTAGGTCACTTATCAGGTCTGCACCTTAAAATTTAATCTTTGTGAATGTCAGATAATAAGGCTTTTACAGTAATTCCTCCAAACCAAAGAAATAGCATTGTCACATGGCTGAAGCTTAAGAGGAAGATTTAGCAATAAAGTTGAGCCTACATTAAAACAATGTTGCAACAATCTCCAAATGAAAATGTTGCTGCCTTGGCTTTTCTCCCATCCCTCTGTATAGAGAGGGATTAACTTGGGACAACATAACAGATTTGGACGATATCAGACCGCTGGCTAAACTCTTGTCTGTTGCTGAAGGATTCTGTATGATTTTTCCGTTCAGGGAAATTATGTAATTTCTCTCTGACTTGAATTCGGGATGATAAGTGGTTAATATTGGCTGGGGTACGTGTGGCACCCTTGTTGGATCCTGGGCTTGCTTGAAGAAACTCATTGGAAAATTCCCCATTGCTTGTGACAGTCCTGTGCATTAGGGAGCCCTGTCTATGCCAATAACTAGAGCAATAGATTAACTCATGTGTTAACCACAATTGCACCCAGTCCCTTGACCAAGGCTGTTAAGATGTGGTTCATTGCTCTGCAATATTTAAGTGTCAAGTGAAGACTCAGCCCATCGTGAATCACACAAGCCCCATTCTGTTAAGTGCAGAAATGTCAATACATTATTTTGTATACAGAGAGAGGGCTGGAATGCTTTGAATTTCATAGTGCTTTGTTACATTGTTACTGGAATTTCCTAGTAGAACAGCAGATAAAAGGTTGGCCAACAAAAACACAGGTATGAAGAATTAAATAATCTCATAATTCATATCTTCACTATATTTTTTCCCCCATTTTCATGATATTTTGAAAGTATTCTTGTTGTTTCCCATACTCACTTTTATAATTTGATTGCTTTACTTTAATTTAAATTGAAATTGTGTGCTCTGGACTTGAGTTTGAGGTAGTTCACCTCATAAAGTACATTCAGTGGTGTTTATTTTAGTAAGCATGTCTGTTCTGTCAAATTAGATGTTGTTCCTTTACATCATGGCAACTAGAAGGTACACACATGCAACTTCTAGGTGACCTGCTTCGGAACTAAAATACTCATATGGCCAAAGAAGATTACTGTATGATAAGTATGCTGTGAATAATGTTTCTCTCATCATTCATTTAGAGCAGTTTCCTGATCTGACGTTCGTGCAGAGTCTCACTGAATTATTTATGGAGATAAATCTTTAGGGTTTGGCCCGTGGGTGTCCTTGAGTGTTCATACTAAGCAACAGATAGCGAAGATACTGGTTTGTGTGTGTGTTTGTGTGTGTGTGTGCGTGTGTGCATGTGTGCATGTATGTGTGCGTCTCTGTGTTTGTGGCAATAAGAGAGTGAGAGACGCAAAAACATAGGGAAACTCAAAGTGAGAGAGAAGGGATGTGTCTGCTGAGCTTCGGTACCTTTTTCGAACTTTCTAACACATTACAACAAGTGCTGTAGTGGAAAAACTAGCCGGGCCACGATGAAGCATGGGAAGAAGCAAAATCTCTGTGCGTGTTTCGGATATCCTTGACCCCTAATAGTCCTTCACTACTGCTTACCAGACCCCCCCCCCCCCTCTCTCTTTCTCTCGCTCTCCCTCTCTCTCAAACACATTTTTAAATGCATCAACTGAAGATCACACAAAAAGAAAGACCTGAGAGGCAATGGAGAGGAATGAAAAAAATGGAAATTCATCTAAAACCGATTCGCATTCTTAATGCTCTGTCTGTTAGACTGAACAATGGGTAGAGTCTCTACCAAAACAATATGTGTTGCCACCAAGAACAGCGGTACTCTAGCTGGGCCATTCACTGCATCTTAGGATCACAGAAGAGAGCCTTACAGCTTCTTCGGCTTCTAATTTTGAACATAATCATCCGTCAACGTTGGCAACACGATAGCCCTAACAACCGCGTTCACCACAGTGTACAAGATTAAGGCGGATGATACTCTACATACCATAAAAGTGGATGAGAAAAGTAATCGTGTGTTTTTCATTCGCAGATCCTGAAAAACACAATGGACTGCTGTCTCCTCTGAAATTGCTTGGAATAAAATGGATTCCGTTTTATTTCAGAAGTCCAGTACAAGTAATACAATTGCTGACAGATGGGGTGGTCAGGATATGTCACTGTTGGAATTAAGACAGGTAGGTAATGTGGGCATTGGGAAGATTAAAGTTATGTACCCTTAGCTAATCCGTCTAGGGTTGTCAGGTATGCAAAGGCAACAATTATGAAACAGAGCTTGGCCGACCTAAAAGAGAGCGTGGAATCACAATGGGTAAGGAGAGTTCTTTCTCTCCCGCAAACTGTATTTAAACAAGCTCAGCAGTTTCCCTCTTAACTTTGGCTGTGGTCAAGGTCAAAGGCAGCGCCACCACACCTCCAGAGGGTAACCTCGGAAATCATGATTGTCAGCAAGGACTCTCCCACAGAAGCGACAAAAAAAGAGCCGGACGCCGACTTGTCATAAATAAGTGATGATAAATTCATGAAAAATTAAAGCCTCTCTATATTGAGATATTAGGATGTGACTCCAAGTCACTGGTGATGTGCCACGACTCGGATGACGGCTTAGGGTCCGTGACTGAGCCTGAACACATACCTTTTCTTGGCGCGTTCTGCAAGCACATGTTTCCAAGTGACTCCCAAGGTTGATGTAGTTGGTCTTGTAGTGAAATGAGTCTGACAAAAGGAGTCTTTGAAACAGAGCTCTGATTAGCATAGCCTGCTGTTCAAAAGGAGCTACTGACTATGTATGTTTGTATGTATGTATGCATGTTTGTATACAGATAGATATATACATTTAATTAAATTGAGGGATGGATGGATGGATGTACACTTATAGGCAGACGTTGTTTTTGTCTTTGGTTAGGACCAGAAATTAAAATGGATTTTAATGGAATTTTTTGTCTTTTCAAATAAATTTTTATGTGAATTTTAACTAAACAAAATGTCCCAAAATGTCAGGGTTGGCAAAAAAAAATTGTCAAAAATATATATGTATGTATGTATGTATGTATGTATGTATGAATGTATGTATTCAAGTGAAGTGCGTGTCCAAACTTTTGACTGGTACTGTATGTATGTAGTATGTGCATAGATTTTATATCCGAAATTATGTTTCACCTGATTGAATTGAATTGAATAATTTAAACCACTTTGTTAGGATTATTTTTCTTAGTTTCCCCCCCAAGCATATGTTAATTTTCTTGAATCATCATAATCTAGTCACAGAGTGAGTATAATTGAATAAACAAAGCCTTGAAGCAAATAATGGATTCTATTTACAGTGGATAATTGGTATGGGGCGTCTAGACCCGAGCCTATTAGACACAGCTTAGCTCTGCACGCTGACACTGATACCATCTCCTTTTTTTATTCCAGGCAAATAATGGACTGGAAGGGGAAAAAATATACCACGCAGAAAAACAGTAAGAATATCCCTGGTCAAGCATCCAGCAAAAAAGATTCTTCAGCAATTTGTTTATGTAAAGTATTGGAGGGAATCTTCTTTTCATCTAAAAGACAACACTATATTAAACATTTATCGTTTGTCTACCAGCTCTCACAGCAAGTTCTTTCCCCTTACCTTTCAGCATGGTATTTACCCAAAACACACAAGCACACAAATACACACACACACAACAGACGCACGCGCAAATACACGTGCGCATACTTTCCCATTCAAGGTGAGAAAAGTCTGAAGGCATGGAATTCATCCCAACCCTTACTTGGATGTCCCCTTGGGTCACGACAGTTCTTTAGTATGGGCAACACCAATGTTAGCCTGTCCCTCTAGTAATGTGTGCGAGCGTGTATGTTTGTAGTAAGAGAAATACCCCAAGGGCTCTGTTTGGATTGGGTAGGTCTTAAATGTTTGCAAATATTTAATGGGTGATGGCACCAGTTTGATAGCTTGAAATACTGAGGTCATAAATATAAATGCAAATAAGACAGGTTTTTCTGTGAATGTGTTTTTCTGTGTGTTGTCATGAATCCATGGGAGAGTTGCAGATGACACCACAAACTGCTCCTCACACTGCATTATAGTTTCAGAGATCTCTGGCAATGTTAAGAAGCCAGCAGTTGCCTCCATCTAAATGGTGTTATGTTCATCGTAAAATGTTTAATTCAGTGATGGTGTCATATGTGTGGGAGGAGGGAGGGCTCAATTCCAGAGAAGATGTCTTCAGGTGAGTAGTTAACTAAACAAAGTTATTTCAGATTACCTCTTTACTTTAATTCATCACAGGCTCTGATGCAACATGGATTCCGTATTGGAACAAAGGAGAAACACACAGACAGGCTTAAATAGGAAATCATACCAATGGGTGAAAACAATAAGGGTTGTCGGGAGTGGGTCCACAGTCTGCTCCACTAAGCCCTTGCAGCAGGTGCAGACGACTCTTAATGCCCGTGACAGATAGCACACGATTTCAGGCATGTTATATTACAATCCTTGATCATCATTTTTCTTTTCAAGTATACGTTCATCATATTTCATAACACATACATGATACAAACTGATGGTGGAATATGACATACTGTACTGTGCATTTAAGGAATGCTTTTATTGCAGGAACCAAAAGCAGAGCATTGGAATGAATCCCAGCCCAAAAATAGATTATATTTTATATCTCCAAATGCAAATTGTAGCGTTGGCTGATTCGATTTACCCAAAGGGGGTGGAAGGGTTTGGGGTGGTTGGGGGGAGTAGCATCACCAGCAGCCACTTGGAGAGGATGGAGGGCGCTGCTTTTAATGATCCTATGAGAAATTTAACATAATCCCAGCCTAAGGAAGCGTATAGTTCTCATCTCTTTTTATCACAGATTGAGATCAGCCCCCATTATCACAATCACAAAAGACTCAACCAAACCGTTATTTGATGGCCTA
This sequence comes from Galaxias brevipinnis, assembly GCA_036023535.2. Lineage (NCBI taxonomy): Eukaryota > Metazoa > Chordata > Actinopteri > Galaxiiformes > Galaxiidae > Galaxias > Galaxias brevipinnis. Next base: position 2,867 of record JAVQIZ010148903.1, on the reverse strand, counting down.
TACAGATATTTAGTACTGCTGTTATTTATTGTTGATAATGAACTTTGTAACATGTTCCAACACGGATAATATATGTGAAGCAAGAAGCCTTGTGCAGAAGCAGCTGGATACAGTTGTTTCGATTGCATGTATTGTGAAAAAGAAGAACTTCAGTAAGTCAAACTTTTTTATTTGTAATAGGAGAGGACAGTCGTGTACAGAAGAAAGAAACAGTGTTACAATGTGATGTCATTAAGTATAATTTTACAAAAGGTTTTGTCCCCAAAAATATTTCTCATCAGGTAAAGAAGAAGAAGAAGGTGGAGAAAGAAAGGCTTGTTACAATCATACAGTATGATTAGTAATGCCTCCAATTTACCATTCTGCTTAGATGCCATTTGCCGTTTCACCCTTACTCCTCCAATTACAGTGTTATGTAATTAAAATGGCACACACTATTAAGATAATCAGTGTAATGAACGGGTGAGTGCATACAAAACAGTGTCTGTCATTAGCCTTTTTTAAATCAGGGCGTTATATATTTTAAGGAATTTTCATGAAAGGAAAATAATTATTTTCTAAGGTTAAGGTCATCCATCAAAACATGTTGTGGTCAAACTCAACATTTTGGAGAATAACAATGCGGTTGGTTGTAGTAGTTTGAAGGTGTACATAGGAGATAAAATGTCTTCCTGAGAGAGAGAGAAAAAAAGCTGTTTGTCCACCATATTGGCAGATCAAGTGAATTAATCCTTTCTTTCTTCTTAATCCCCTTCCTTATCATAAGATTATGAAAATCCTGATCCCTCCCTCCTCTCAGATATTAAATTGAACCCATAATACAACCCCCAGCTCAAAGAAATCAATGCCCAGTCCTCCAGTCCAGGCACTCATGGCTCAAGTGCACTTTGTTTTGAATTTATTTTAGTAATTTGTAATTCCCCCCCCCTCTGAAGTCGAGACCAGCATGCCATGAATAATGTGGGACAGGCGCCCAGGCTTTGGCATTCAGAGGGCAACAATCAGCTCACACCCAGGCAAATTGGGGAGAAAAAAACCCCGCTTTGAGTCCCTTTCGTATTCATCCTGACGAGGCGTGGAGGTGTTGCCTGTGTTCTTTTTGCTGCAGATGGCCTCCCTGTGAAAGTCATCCGTCTTGCTGACTCTTTGTAAGTCATGTGAGTGTGTGTTCCACGCCCAACATGACATGCCAGTGAGTTGGATACCCATTTAAAGTGTTGTCACTTCTATGTTGATCTCTGGTGTTTGACTACACCACGTGCCAATGTCACAATGTGGGCATATTGTCTATAACTTTTACTTAGAAATTCCGTGGATGATGGGCATATGTGACATTCATTTAGCTATACATAGAACAATTTTTTATGAAATCCTGTGTAAACTATTGTGAGATGAAGTTGCGATTTTTACCAGGTAATGTTCAATACTAGGTAGTGTTTGATTGTTTAAGGAAAAATGTAAGTGTTAGAGTGAAAACCCCTTCCCACAGTTCCATGGGGCTACTCTATAAACATAGATCATCTTTACCCGACGATTAGTTGTTCTAAATGCCATTCAGTCACCTCTCTTTAGCCTCCAGCAGATTATGATTTGGTGTCATCCCCTTTTTAACCTTGTATAAAGTCATTTCTGAAATCATTATTAACTTTGTGCACTGTGTCAATAAGTTGTGTCCGTACGCAAGAGTGTGTGAGTGCTTCTGTTTGTGCGTGTGTGCATCCAGGGTGCATTTACAAAATCAATCTGCTTTTGTGTGTGTGTGTGTGTGTGTGTGTGTGTGTGTGTGTAAAAAAATCCTAAAAAAATGAATGAAGAATAAACAAGTTGGCTCCAAACTGTTTCTGTTTTTGTGCAGGGTTTTTGATCCACTTTACCCAATGTTCCACACTTCCATCTTCTTTCCGTTTAATCTTGTCAGCTTCAACAGGTCGAATCGGCGGGGCTCAGCACAGGCCAGTGTCAGATGAGGTCTGTCGATATCTCTCATCAAACAGGGCCTGATCAAAGCTTTGCCTGCTCCCATGCAGGGATAGGGATTAGGCCACATCATGCACTACCTCCTCAGAAAAACTCTCCCCTCCAATAAAGAGATTAAGTCAAGAGTGAAATCTAATTTAAGCGGAATTGCAAGGGGGCCTTCATATCCTGCACGGTCCTTGACACGATGCTTACTCTGGATCGTAATCATATTTGCATGCCATGACAATCTTTTTTTTTTTTCTTTTTTTTCTGATAAGGCACAACAACAAATTCCTAGCAGTGAAAATGCTTTGGTCTCATTTGGTCATCTGCTTTTTTTGGTTGTACATTGAATAGATACATTGTGTTGACACATTTTTTTTTCTAGTTGCATGCCATAGTTCATAGAGTAATGGCAGTGTGGTACTCATGGTAGGAAGCTGTTTTAGGAGTCTCTCCAGTGGTGATGAATCATGGCTCTCTGGGGACTAATCACAAATTAGAACTACATCTCTAATCAGTGGGAGGTATTAGTGGGTCTTTGATCAGGGGTTAGATACCTCCTTGCTTGTGATCAACTCCCATGTAAACAGAAAGCTGTTAGTACCGTGTGTGAGGCTGGTCTTTCGTACTTGCATCTACGGTTCATACTTACATTTGTGGTGCAGTGTGTTCCGGGGTCAAAGTTTGATTCAATCTTGATCGTGTTGATAAGAGTTGCATTTGTATGGCAGTTTTCAAGTCAGTTGAGGTTACATGCACATAGGCAATTACATTTGACAAATAAGAACATACAAAGCAGTGAATAAACTAAAATAAAATAAAAAAACAATTGCAAGAAAATATAATAAGACAAAAAAATGGCTAAGGAGAAACAATGCCTATTAAAGCAATCGAGAACATACGTT
>JAVQIZ010148816.1:0-28416 GCA_036023535.2 Galaxias brevipinnis | reverse complement strand
ACCCCCCCCCCCCCCCCCCCCCCCCCCTCTCTCCCACCAGCTCACTAGTGGCCTGCTCAGCAGCCTATTCCAGCTCGGATTCATTCCTGAGAGGATCAATGTCCCTGTTCCTCACCCTGATGGAGCGCAGACAGGCTCACCTGTATAAGGCATTACCGGTGCTCAGGTGAGTCAGTGAGTAACCCCTGGGATCACTCACGTGTCTATTGTAAGAACAGCAGGCGTCAATAAAACACGCTCTGACTGACAACCTGGTACAACAAGACAAGCCATGGCCACCTGAGCATGTAAACTAAGACTGTTCCTTACCACACACCCTGACCGCATATCCTTGGTAGCATGCACCCCATGCACCTCTGTTGATTGGGGAGGTGAAGCTATTCCCTTCAATGAACCTGTGTCCCTCATTAGTGTTAAACCAGATGTAAGTCCCTAGGCTTTGTTGAGATATGCTCAATACAAAATTAGGCTACCAGGCTGCCTTAGCAGCCACTTAAGTCCCACTCTGCTACTTGAAGAGGATTTTAGCAAATTAATTGTTTACGTACATTATATTGAAGAATAACACTCACACCATTGCCGCAGCGTTTACCAACAATATGATTATAATTAAATTTGTAATGCTTGACAAACTCATACAGCTTTTTCAAAGACAGTTAACTATGGTTTTTCAAGTCTTGTCCAAAATGTAAGCAAAGTCTTTGTTCTAGAGCAAGATTTGGTTTATATTCAAGTTCCCTGGCAAAGCATCATCCTAGACAGGAAAACAGGATGGGTAAAGTAAACCACTCTCAACGAACTTCTTAACTAGACTACAGAGATCATTGGCCATGTTTCTCAACTATCTGCAGCGCGTGTTCTGGTCTCAACCCAACCCCAAGCTGGCGTGGTGCCAGCCTTTTACGGCTAGGAAGCAGGCCGAACCTTTGAATTATAGATTGAGAGAAGGCTGCATAATTCATCTGCATTCTTTGGGATGGCAGAGCCTATTTCACCAGACACCCTGCCTCTGCTGTGTTGAAGCCCTCACTCGGCAAAAGAATGGTGCCAGCCGCTATCACTCCATCTCCCTCAGCAACCATTGGACCGCACCAATTAGTCGTCCCGCCGGCATTGTTTTCTAAACGGCATGAAACGAGCCTGTGATGTAGACAGATTTCATCTCAAGGCGTCACACTGTATATTTTCTTACATCACAATAGCATTTGAAATCAAATTATCTTGGTTCAATCAACCACATCCTTCAGTAGTTTTACACTTCAACAACAGGTAAATGTCTTTTGAAAAACTTTTTCAGTCCTTACAAGAATTCCCCATCTAATTTCCTTTCCCTACCTATTGTGTAAAATAAAGCCCATCTATCTGTATCATTTTTTTAAATACATCTGATTATAGTGTTATGCAGGCAGAATTTAACATTAAGAAATGAGGCACAATTAAGTGTGAACTGTGTTAACCATTGTATGAGTGTGGACTGTCTTAAACGTTGTATGAGTGTGGAGGAGGGAGGTGAAGCCACTTGCAGGCCAAGTGAGCATGGAGGTCAATCCTTTCTGTGTCTGCTTTGCAATGTCAGCTGCTGTTAATCCATTCACTGCTAATCCTGCAGGTAACACCACATCATATGTACACACACACTTCTAGACACACACAAACTCAGAAACAACACAAATGCAGTACTGCATGCAATGACCACCCAACATGCATCTATTTCTCTACTCACCCACCACCACCGTTGAGACATGCTTGCTTGTATGCTTTAGTCGTGAGCTCAACATGCACTTTTAATATGTGTTGGCTGTGCAAATAAATGCATAATCACTTAGTGGCTCTTAGCCCAGGTTCTGGATAGCTACAGGCCAAGGTGTGTTGGGAGTTATTTCTGCCCAATACTACACAGCCCAACACATCAAATTGCTGGTTCTCCCAGTAGCTTTCAAGGACCAGGGTTGGAGAATACTACAACTGCTGGTGCTGCTGATGCTGCTCTACAGCATGGCCACATGCACCCGTGACTCCAGGCAGAGAGGGGGCGCTAGCCGACCACAGTAAACTCACTTTTGTCAAACCTGGCGAAGCAGGAGCGCATGGCGGCACCTGAGCCAGGGTCCTGTTGCTCAGTGGACTCCTGCCTAATAGGTGTCAACACTAACTGCTCTGGGGGAGCCGTAGGAAAGAATAACATACACAAGATAGCAAATCAGTGAAACAGCCGCACACACACAACCAACTCCTCACCACAAAAGTATATGAAAAAGTATAGCAAAAAAACAAACGTGCCAGTCCACATCACGCTGATGACTGTTAACATGGTATTTTGTCATTTATATCAGCGGTGTAATATAAACTGGGGTTAACATGAGCGTGATGCACACAAATGAAGACTTCTGCAGAATTGTTGGATACGACATGTAAAGTTTGTGCTGCAGTGACCCTCTGTGGCCTGCTTGTGTAAGTACCAAACTGTTTTTAATAAAGATAAGCTATCCTCCCACCTAAATAATCTATTTATTGGTGACCTAGCTGCCATGATACCCTAGCATTGTATTGACTAAACATGGGCAGCTCTCATACACACACACACAAACAGAGGGATTGTTGTAATATCAAGGGAAAATTATGTTTGATATTTACAGTTTAGGTTATTTTGACTCTGCCCTACAGACACATATAACGTATCGAATGCATCAACAATTAGAATCCGGCCTTTTTGAAGAATTGGTTACAAATGTGAACTAGCCCTTTTTCCCACTTAGTTTTGTAAGTCTAAATTGTTGCACCGCCAACAGTAGTTAGTGTCACAGATAGGTGACAGGGTCAGATTCAGGGATGCATGTTCACATGGGGACTCCACAAGATTAAAGGAAGACATCTGGTCACATGTCTAGTAGCATGAGCATATAAACTCAAAGAAAGAGAGAAACAGTGTCTGTTGTTTACAACAATTGTGTCACATTTGTTATTTTAAGTATCACATACATTTATTTGGAATCCATATTGTTATGGCATATGTAATTTGTATAATATCACATCTTACTAAAGTCAACGCCTATTCATCTGGGGACTGGAGCCTACTGCATTCAAGTTTGCAGGTCAACAAATGGCCAAACTGCTAACTTAAATGCGGTTTCAGAACTTCCAGGTGAAATTGTGACAACAGAAGGAGGGGTGTTATTTCCTGTCTCTGGTAGGGATCTATAGCCTGAAGCTTTTGGCCCAATTGGTATTGGTTTAGCTTGCTCCCGATAAGATGGCCCACGGTCTATTTGTGGACCCTATGAGACGAGCAGTTACAAACACACACTCTCATGCATCTAACCTGTAAGCAGCCATGCGCTCAGTTGACCACGTGTCAAAGAGCTGACAGACAATCCCATCCAATCCCTGGCCTGATAAGACACCCAACAATTCCCTTCTCGACTGAACTACTTGTACCAGTATCAACCTGATTTGAAAATCTGATTGAGTTAGAATAGGCTGGACATCCCTGAGGTTGATTGGGTGCATGTAATGATTTACTATAGGTATTGGTAAATAAAGGCCATGCAATTTAGTCTGTGCTGCCTTATTTATTTGTGAGGCTCACTTAAGACATAAGTGCAATGTCATTTCCAAATGTATCTTGAAAAAATGTTATCCCCTGATGATCTCACAAGAAATTCTGATTGTGTCAGGTTACATAATTGATCAAATGTGTAAAATGTCTAAGAAAGCTGTCGTAAGTATATGCTGTATAAATAAATTATTCTACGAAAAGGAAGAGATTTATAAATCGAAGTTATATAGGCCTTACTTTTCATCAACCTAATGCTAATCTGGACGCCGCCTACTGTTTTGTTTAGGCATAACCTCAAATTTGAGCTCTGAACGTCATTATTTTAATAACGCATTAATAAGAAACAAGTCTTAAAAGCAAAGACAGGCGCAGATATGCAACCGATCTGCAGATAATAATAGCACTATACAAGTTGGCGCACATTACTGCGTGCCAAGAGGTAGCCTAGACTACTGCCTGCGAACTCGGCCTGAGCTGAGGAGGTAAATTGTAGAGCTACACCGCCCAGTGCCGCAGTCCTAGATCACCGTCCGATTCCCGTTATTCTGATAACTTCGACCGAGACAGGGTATGACAATGATCATCTCAATAAATCTTCCAAGGTTTGATGCAATTCCCTGGTTACAGAAAATAAATCGCGACGACGACGAATGTTTAGGCTATGTCGGAATAGCGCGGTTTGTGAAACCTCGACGACCTATATGCTTACCTCCTTCACTGTGGATCTTTTTCGATCTCCGATTGAAATACATCCTGTTATTACTTGGTTTCTTGTCAAGATGGAATATAAAGGCCGGAGCAATGGCATGCTCATGGCTGACAGAAACAGCAAGGGAATGTAGCCCTGGAAGAATTTAGTGGTCGCTGGTACAGGATCATATTGTCGGTGGAGGCAGCGACGATGGAATAGGCTGCGTGTGTCTGATCGGCATCAGTTCAGCACTATGAGAACGCGCTTGGGTAATGAGATGAGTCTTTGAGCGCGCTCTTGAGCGTCTAAACTCTTCCAAGAGAGTGGTTAGGATTTTATCTGGGCAAGCGCAGAATAACACATTCAACGAGAGAAAATAAAATAACATATAATTGTATAATCATTCATACGCAGTTTCTTTCATTCCGTCTGGGTACTTCTTTAGTTTAGAAGTAGGAACGCAGATATGTAGATGTGGTATGCACTTAATGGTGGTGTCAGGACGTCGTCAATAATAGTTTGCTTATATCTATCAGGATGCACAAAAATGCACAACAAATCTACAGGCATAACAAAGCTGTCATTTATTTTCATTGTTAAGGAGCAGAGAAGAAACCCCATGTGTTCAGGTCATTACATAGTAACAGAAGTACATATTAACTGTTTTTATTTCATCTCTAATCACATTATAACATTATACATGTTTTTTTTTAATTCCTCCATATTTTTAAATAGGAATAGAATAAATATTCACTTATGAATTGGCCAGCCATTCCCTACTTAAACAGTCTGATGGATAGTCAGCCAACTGATGCTCCTCAAGAACCACTTTTGGACATTAAAAGTAACTTCCTTCAGCTCAAACCACGGTGCACACACACACACACACACACAGTAACTTTTCAGTTACCGTAGGACTATAATTCATGTTTCAAATGGCATGGCAACTAAATATTTAACCCAAACCCTGCAAAAGCAATATCTGATATCACTGATGCTATAGTTCCCCTTGTAAAATAAATGACAATCCATTGGTGAAAACCTTTTGGTACACACATTTATAGAGATCACTGAACATATGAAAACAGGAAACTAAGAGAGCAAGTAATGAGCTGAGTCGAAACAAAATGCCTTCACTTGTCCATTCATTTCAGATGTGAACAACAGTGCACTCTTCCCAAAGAATTTGCAAGTGCAAGCTTAACAGAGTCTCAGGAACATCAATTAACTGATGTTTCAGGGGCTGGTTTACATACTGCTGCAATGAGATGGTCACCTATTTTGTTTAAGTGATTTTACTTGAGCTTTTGTCTAATCACTTTGTAAGGAGAACCTTGGAGTGTAAACATCAGTGCACAAGCACTATAAACATTTTTAAACTACAACACTGCCATTCTCCCTCTAGATATTTATTGCACAGCTTATTTACCTCATATGAACATGACTTGTCAACATCCCACAACAGACATTCTACATCAAGTGCTTGCTGCCAAGTTCCTTCACTGAATTCCTGATTATCATTTGCTACAGGTCTTGCAACAAATTTACATTGCTCACATTTGAATGTCTTCTGTCGACTTGATTTAAAGGGATGATATCTTGAGAGAAAATGTGCATGCATTTAATCTGTGAACACAAATTGAGAAAGCAGGTGGAGAAAAATAAATAAGTTCACTGGCCAAGTAAAATCCAGATAAAATAAAAGATGATCACCATCAGTCAATCATCAAACTGGTAAACGATTTCATAACTCACTGTAATGGAACACGTTAACCTGGAAAAGAGCTTTGAAAGTGGAATTGCAAATTGTTGTTAGATGTTAGTTTCCTGCTTTAGTTTAAATTAAGGTAACTCGAAATTCTCTTTTACCCCGTAGACACAAGCATAGAGGAAATATTTACATAAGGACTGATCAAACCAAGTCTACATGGAATACTGTAGTCCATTTGTGATTGGGAGGCATTACATGTTTCAGACCTTTAAGTGTTAAGGTGAGACTAGTCAGCAGCGGCTATGGTAACTCCATAAGCATTAATGCTACCTGAAGCATGTGGCAAAAGGACAATAGATAGAGACACAAAGAAAAATAACAATGAAAACAAGTTGCTCAAAAGAAAAGAAAAAAGGAGTCTAAAAAAATAAAGCTTTGTTAATTCTCTGCATTTATAGTTGTAGTTTTTTTTTCTCCCCTGCTTTTGGTTCTAACATTACATTTTTCAGCTTTCACACAATGGATAATTTCAATGAAATTAAACAGAGAGCATTATATACATGCACAGCCCGCTTGGGCACGCTCAGTTCAGCCAACATGGGATGGATTGCCAAGTAAAGGGGGATGGGGGGGTCATGGGTCAGTCCTGGTGCCCAGCGAGGATGGGCTGCCTGCAAATGGGGCAGGTGTTGTTTTCAGAGAGCCATCTATCGATGCAGTGAATGTGAAACTCGTGGGCACAGGGAAGGCGGCGCAGCTTGTTGCCTTGGGCATACTCGTTGATGCAGACACTGCAGGCGCGACCCACTTCCCCCTCCAAGCTAGCCTGGCCATAGGTGCGCGTTGCCAGATTGTCGATCTGCTCTTTGGTGAGGCCACGTGGGTGATCCTCGTCCTCCTCGTCATTCAACAAGAAGAAGTGTGCCAGCCTTAGGATGGGCAGAGTTCCATTTTCAACCAAGTTGTTGGTGTCCCTGCTAGTGGGTCGACCTTCGGCAGGGCTCACAACCCCCAATCTGGCCTGACCCCCCTCTTCTTCAGTCCCACCTAAGCCTTCCCTCTCTCCTGCCCCTCCTCCCACACCCTCGTGTCCTGCGGCACTCTCGGCGCTGTGGTGGCGGTAGGCCGGGGTGTTGGTGGCAGTGTTGGGGCCGCTGGGGTCCTGGTGGCTTGGCGCGGCTGTCTCGGAGTCGGCCTCAGTCTCCATAAGAGAACTCAGCTCACCAAAGCCGGTCATGATCTGCCTCAAGATGGATCGAAGGGCGGTGGAGCTGGGCTCTCCCAAGCCCGTTTCACTGATGCGCCTCAGAGGAATACGGATAGTGCTGACGTAGGTACGAATCCCGGCACGTTCAGACCGTGAAATTGTACGCCTAAAGCCACCACTGTCACTCTCAAAGGTGACAGTGTTCTCGGCAGCTCTGGCGTGCGAGCGTGTTCTGCTGGCGATGCTGTCCCGGTCCCGGTTTTCCCCCGGTCGGATCCGTCGAACCTGGAGGTCCAACATAATGGTGGGGTGGCGCCGCACCCCTGCGCCCCCTGCTATAGCTCCGTGGGAGTCCCCCTCTGGCTCTACTGCCCCTGTGGCTGGCTCTGTTAGAGAAGCCGCCTCGGCAGCAGGCTCTGCCGTCTCCATGGAAACAGAGTCGGCCCCACCGCCTGGCTCAGCAGAGTTTGCGTTGGAACCACTGTTGCCACCACTGGAGGGCAGGACAGCACCGGGGTTGGGGCTTCTTTGCAGAGGGGATCTGCTCCGACGTGACGACCGAGAGGGCATCCCGCCTCCAGCTGCAGCTCTGCGGATCCGTCCGCGAGATCGAGTCCTACTGCTGCGCTGCTCGGACCCCCCTGCCAGCCCCTGGGGCCCAGACTGAGGTGGCACGCGGGGACAGTCCAGAGTAGCAGTTACTTCATCGCGCCCTTGCTCCAACGCTGCATTCATGCCCTGAGGATGAAGGTGGCTACTTTGATCGTGAAGGGTGGTGGATGCAACCGGAGGTGTTGGTGGGGTGTGCAATACCACACCTCTTCTAAGAGTTGTGGTGGAAGGGGGCACTGGTATGGGTAGGGCTGGCGGGCTAAGAGTAGGGGCGGTGCTGCTGCGAGTGCGCCGTGTCTGGGCCCTCCTGCTCAGGGTAGGGCGGGTAGAGGGGTACAGGGCAGACCGTGGGGAGTAAGGAGAAGGGCGTGGTGTTGAGCTGTAGGGGGCAGTGCGCACTGAGGTTGAAGTTGGGGCTGGGGGTGTCACTGGGAGTTCAGCAGGAACTGGAGAATCATTGTGCTCCCCTGGTTCTGGCTGCTCATGGTTGATGTTGATCTCCAGGCTAAAACGAAATTCTCCGCTGTTGGGGTTGGTACGGCTGACTGCACGCCATGTCTGGTTACCACTCTGCCCGCTGCGAGTAGCATTACCTGTGCGCCGGAAAGTGTTAAGCCATTCCAACAGCGAATCACCATTAGAAGTCTCTACTCCTGGTTCAGAAGCCGCTGAAAGCAGAATCAACAAGACCATAGCCAAATGTTAATACTGCACTTACTTCTAATCTAAATGTCTAAGTGAACAATTTTTTTGGCCACATTTACATGGAGTTGACAACAGCCTGATAAATCTAGCTTTGGACAAATAGTGGCAGTGGCAATATCTTACTGGTCTCGAACTAGTAACACGAAAGAAGCCAATGGCAGTTTTCTACGAAACACTGCTCGCGACTACAATCCCAAGTGTTATATAAAAATAATTGACAAAATAGAGATTTAAAGATGCCAAATAAGTAACTTTGGGCTACACTTATTTTTAAACTTTCCCTTAAAATGTTCAATTCAAATATAAGTTACAAGTTCCAACTAAATTGCAGCCGAAAAGGCTCGGGCACTGATATTTGACTTGAGACACAAAAATAAATACATTTGAATAATGGCACTAACAAGAGCTTTCTATGCTTTCCGACTACAAATAACATTTATGTTATTATAAATAGACTGACAACATTATTCCATTATACTCCTGTCTATTGTTAAAATCAACAAAAACACAAATTAGAAACTACCAATTAAACATTTATTCACACAGTAAGCTTTCACGATTTAATAACTTACTATTACTAGCTAAGACTCACTATTTGACCATTACCCTACCTGCCCCTAGTCCGCCTCCTCTAACTCCTCCAACCCCCCTCTCACCACTGCTACCCTCCTCTTCTCCAGCCTCAGAGGTCTGCAGTCGGGGTTCAGGGCGGGGCTGGGATGACACACGCTCCTTTGCTCCGTCCAAGCGCTGTCTGAGTTCCTCAGCAGTAACTTCCCCTGTTAAAAAAAAGTGATAACACTTTTATTCATTTGTTAATATTGACAATTGGGTCACTGCTCGTTAGCAGCCTACCAGCTAACAGTGTACACTGTTGGTTTTGCGGTGCATGTAATCGTGGAGGTTCCATTAATCAATTTGACCTGCGTCATGTTGAGTGGTACACTGTAAAGCTATTCAGGTCTCTCACCAGGGGTCCCCAACAGGTTTCCATCTCTCATCAGACGATACTCTTCCTCGCTCAGCTCATTGATGAAGTGATAGTATGCCTCCTCCCGCCGAAGACGCTCTGCCTGCCTCCGTCTCTCGTCTCTTCCACCGGGAGGGTCCATCACAATGGAAAGCGCTGTGAAAATAATAATGAAGGTATTCCTTTGGCCTTGACCATCATCATTCTTAAGCTTACTTGTCCCTTCACTTTAATGAAAAGGGTGACTTGCTATCATAGCCATAAAAAAGGCAATACAATCATGAGATATTCATAATCATAATTTATAGACAAAGAAAATAACCGCATAGAGATGGTAAAGAAAGTGGCCTTTTTTATCAAAATGCTGCCACATCCCTGCTGATCATCTGTGCAGTGCTGGATTGCGTAACCAATTACAGATTGGTTGGTAATACCGATGTCTTTGTAACAGCTCACATCACCTATACTAAGTGAGATGTGGACTAACCTCTAATAGTGTAAACGAGTACATTTATATGAACTAAAACCCAAGGCCAGTCGGTAACTTGATTAAGACCAAAGCTATCTTTCCTTATGAGTGACGGCAAATATTATTATCAATAATGTACTTGAGTTAACTGTCAGACCCGGCATAGGTGCGACATAACCAAAAACATCAATATATATCTAAGCAACAATATTAAATCTGTCTCTATACAGTAGCTAGGCCGTGATGTTGAGCGCAGCGGAAAAAATGGACAGCAAAACTGTCGGTGTCATCTAGCTAGCTACCAATCACCGACCCAGCATAGGTACAGACGCGTCTAATGTCCAAACATTGCAGTAGGGAGGAGGGATAACGCAAAGAAACGTAGGGCAGGAAGGCGCATAGGAAAGAAAGACAAAGAAAGAATACCAACATAGCAAACAACCCCATACGTTACTTATACCTAACACTTTAAACGTCTAACATTACCAAATAGCATCCATCCAGTCTAACGCTAGCTGTCATTTTGAATGCGCAATGCTATCCATTTGGCTAGCACTCGCGGGCTAACGACAGTATATCCTGTATATGCTAACTAGCTAGCTAGATAGCTGGCTTCGCTGATGAAACACGCCTCATCTGACAGCTGCTGTCATCTGAGAATGGATTCCGTTTTGACAAGCAACACATTCATTTAGTTTTTATATACTAATCTGGGTATAAATCTATCGTGAAAGAAAATGGCAACGCCATTAGATTGTATTGGGTACCTGACAAAGCAGCTGTAATATGGACGGTTTTCTCTCTGCTCTCCGAGTATGATTACATTGTAGGCAAGATGGGACCGACGGTGCTACAGCATTAACCGGACTGATCAAAACACAGCAACTATTGCTTGGTTCCTATCTTCTGTTTAATGAGCTAAATTGAATAATCTTCCAAGAAAATAACTTCTAAATTACTGGATATTGAGCTGTTATTCGAGCATCCGAGTGGTTTAGGCTACTTTTTATCGTGTTCATCATGGTTTGCATAATTATGTAGTCTTCTAAAACAGACAGTTGACATTCCCGATTTAAGTGTGTCAAATAGAAAGACAAACAAATAATAAGTACCCATTTATTTTTACATTCAGAAGACCCTTCCGTCCTTTAGAGAACGCTGTTAATGGCATATTTTCATAAGCAGTTGTAGTCCATATAATTTAGGAGTTTGTAGATTTAAATATTGTATTTGGAAAGGCTGAACTTGTCGGAATTTGATAGATTTTCTTGGTGATTTGTCATTCAATTTAATTTGTAATGTTGGTTTTGTTGTCGAGTGTACATCTACATGATGCTTAAAGAAGAATCTAAATTGCACCTTTGATTAAATACTAAATAGCTAGTTATATAACTCGACGTGCGACATGTTATGATTCACCTGCACTTAGGAATTGCGGCATTTTGCGACAGTGCCGTGTGCTTGTGCCGCACCGGTAGAGTCAGAAACGCAGTAACGTTTGCTAAGATAAAGGAATATAGTGACTAGTGATTAGACTTTCTCTTCTTCTTAAACTACACACCGTACTCTTTATATAGACAATTCTGTCACTATTTAGATGTGGAAATTGGGCTGAGAAAAGCGACGCTAGGGAAGGCAACTAAATTATAACCGAGCTTGTAGAAGTAACTATTCTAGCTAGTACAGTAGTAGTTGCCTCCCAGCGGCGCTTTAAAAGGAGACATAATATAACAACAGAGAAAATGGACTATGACTTCAAAGTGAAGCTGACCGGGGAAAGAGAACGTGTCGAGGACTTGTTTGAGTACGAGGGATGCAAAGTCGGAAGAGGAACGTACGGTCATGTATATAAAGCGAAAAGAAAAGATGGGTGAGTTGATTACCTAAGCTAACGACATTTGCTTACGACGTTACTAAAAAGGCCATGATGCTAGCTGACTTAGCTTGTTAGCTAACTCTTACGTCAATCTTTCTATTACCTCTAGATTAGTACTAGACCTTTTGACTATTCACTATTTTTTCAAAGCAAAATCGGAATGTAATTTGCTGCAGAGCCATGGCTAATAAGGAAGATGTGGAAAACACCCACAGTGATCAACTAGTCTTGTCGACAACTGACTGTTCGAGTTCGTGATCTTACGTTAGCAAAATACGTCATGGACTGCTGGTGAACAGACTCGAATTCTTGAAAGATGTCATTCTACTAAATACTTTCGCTAAAATACAACATTATGGATTAAGTTGACAACCCTTGCAATGCATTAGCCTAATATCCACTACAACCCAATAATAGGTGATGGCCACGGTTCGCTATTGTCATTGCTATCCTCTAAGACAGAAAACCAACTTGAATCCCCCCCCCAGTAGTAGTAGTAGTATGTCATTAGGGGAATTTGTGTTTAGTAAAATAATACTGTTATGGACTCTTATTTTATTGGCATGTTAAGATTGCCCTGATCCTGGCGACCCTTGCTGAAACTGGCATGAAGTTCTGACTTGCTTCAAAACATAATTGTGTTCTTCCTGCCAAGACAAGGACCGCCAAGAACTGCTCACAGAGAAGATAGGGGTTGAGATGTTTTAGAATGAGTGTGGTAGAAACCTAGATACCTTACATTCTTATCGAGTTGCATTTCTGATTCCCCTGTGTCAGTTATACCCAGACTTGTAAATACGATTGGTATTTAGCCATTCCATTTTGTTTTCCTCTTCACCTTCCCTGTCGTGCTGAGTACTTGTTTGAAGCTCTAACGATCCTAGGCAATGGCACCAATACGAAGGCCTGTATTAAACTTTGCAATTATGAACTCTTAAGAGGATATTCTATACAGGGCCCACTGATGCACTAAGAGTGGTATATGAGATTACTTTGGTAAGTTGTATATGAGATTACTTGGCTAAGTTGTAAGTGAAGGGTTTATTCAAGTGAATCCCTTTTCTCGTGCCCTATTTGATACTCACCAAATGCCAGCGAGTCTGTGTCCTCTTTCCTCTAATATGTTGGGCCTCGAAGGAGGTAAGCTTGATTACACAAATTGGTTGGCAATGCATTTAGTTTCCTTATTACTCCAGTACCACCTGCCACAGAGGCCTCGTCATGGAAGTAGTAGCCTTCGTCTAATTTCAATACAATGTCTCTGTTGTGCAGGAAGGATGACAAAGACTATGCCCTCAAACAGATTGAAGGCACTGGAATCTCAATGTCAGCCTGCAGAGAGATTGCAGTAAGTGTATCAACTTTAACATTGTAACGACTGGTTACAGACCGTATTAGTTGTTCTAAAGTTAGTAAACAGCTTGACAGCCCCTTCATTGAAATGCAGTGTGTGGGTTTATGAGCTGGCTTTGACTGTTCGTTGAACGCATTTGTTGTTGTATTCCAGCTGTTGCGGGAGCTGAAGCACCCTAACGTCATCTCCTTGCAGAAGGTGTTTCTATCCCATGCAGACCGCAAAGTATGGCTGCTGTTTGACTACGCTGAGCATGACCTCTGGGTAAACTGGGCATACTATTACAGTTGGTCACTAAACATAAGATATTACATTCTCGAATATAGTTCAATGTGGTTAAATACTCTTGGTCTTTAGCCTGGACATACTCAACATAAATGAACACAGAATCCCAATCCAATGAATGTATCAATGTTTTCTCTTTGTAGCACATCATTAAATTCCACAGAGCATCTAAGGCTAACAAGAAGCCCCTTCAGCTTCCTAGAGGGATGGTCAAATCCCTGCTCTATCAAATTTTAGATGGCATCCATTACCTGCATGCCAATTGGGTTCTACACAGAGATCTGGTGAGACAATGAGAGAATGCAGCACATGTTTTTGGGTGAACGGTTTACAACGTAGGACTGCAGAATTAAGGTAGTGTTCCCAGAAAGACCAGATGTTTTTGAATAAATTAATAATTATATGATGAGTTGAAATGTATATCCTCATATCATATCAAACAATATAGAGGGAGATACTGTTATATCAAGGTTAATATGTAGAGTTATGATTAAGCTTGTATGTTTTGATAGTTTACCTTATCACCACATGTAGCAGCCTGTCCAAGATGCAGCAATATAGAGAATGCCCACTAGATGGCACTGGTAAGATTTGTGTGTGCCTAGAGACTCTCAAAATATCCAGGTCTACTACCTGCAACCCAAAAGCCCAAATGGATGCTAGAGCTGTCAATTCACAATAGCAATGGATGTGTAATCTTCATATAACCAATTGAAGTTCATCAATATTGGTTATTTTTTATATTTTTGCAGATGAACTTGTCAAAATGGTGAACTTTATGACCATCAATGCTAATCGTCAGCTGTTCTTGCCTGGTTTGGGTCCTAGTTATCTGAACTGTGGAGGCCTCCACTTTAGTAATTTGACTGATATCGGTCAATTTGATGCAAATATATAATATGTATGAAGAAATGTATGTGTTGTTTTCAGAAACCTGCCAACATCCTAGTGATGGGGGAAGGTCCAGAGAGAGGCCGTGTGAAAATCGGTATGTATACCCCAGTTTCAGTGTTTCAAGTTTATATTTTGTTGTTGGAGATGATCAATAATTGGTGGTGTTTTGCAGCGGACATGGGCTTTGCACGACTCTTTAACTCACCACTGAAGCCTTTAGCTGATCTGGACCCTGTGGTGGTCACCTTCTGGTACAGAGCGCCTGAGCTGCTCCTTGGGGCCAGGCACTACACCAAAGCCATTGGTATGAAGCATGCCATTACTTTGGGACTGAGGCTGAATTTACTTTGTGTTCATGGGGGTGTGTCTTACGGACTGCGCTAACATCTACACATCTTCCAGACATCTGGGCTATTGGCTGTATCTTTGCGGAGCTGTTGACATCTGAGCCCATATTCCACTGTCGCCAGGAAGACATAAAGACGAGTAACCCTTACCACCATGACCAACTCGACCGCATATTCAACGTCATGGGTTTTCCTGCTGGTGAGTCCTGTTGTTTTGACAGTTTTTCTGATAAAGTTGATCGTAGTGGAGTAGTGCATCTATTAGGATACCAAATGAACATAGTATTTTACATTGCAATTTTAAGTGCAGGGTCTTGCCTTTGGTTTGAGCCTTTTTATGAATAGAATATGTATGTAATCATTAATTACCTGTTAATAACTATTAATATAATTCTGCAAGCCTATACAATTAGTGAAGCTTTTCAGACAATACTATTATGCCTATGTACAAGATTGCAGTTCTAGCTTTGATAAAAGCATCTTGTGGTTAAAAATAAAGTCTAAGCCGAAGTAATTTGTTTGACTTGGGCAGTGACATGGCTTAAATCCTGCTTTCCCCTCGTGTTGACAGATAAAGACTGGGAGGACATTAAGAAGATGCCCGAACACTCCACTTTGATGAAAGACTTTAGGAGGAACACGTAAGTCTTGCAGTCTTCAGTTTTGCTGGTCAACATCATAATTACCTTGCAAAAGTGCACTTTAAGTGTGTCCTCTCCTGTATGGTAGGTACACAAACTGCAGTCTTATCAAATACATGGAGAAGCACAAAGTCAAGCCAGACAGTAAAGCATTCCATTTGGTGAGTTTATATTATTATAGTTTTGTTTATTACATTGTAGGTGGTATGTGTAATGGTGTCTCAGAATGATGTCTGCAGTTGGCGTTGGTTGAGCTTTCCTATTGAGCTTTTGGTGGGATGTTTTTCTGCACAGCTTATGTTTGTTTCTTGTCACAGCTTCAGAAACTGCTGACCATGGATCCTATACGCAGGATCACATCTGAGCAGGCCATGCAGGACCCATATTTCCTAGAAGAGCCCCTGCCTACCTCTGAGTGAGTATTCCCTATTTGTTGCAACCCTATGTAATGAGTTATATGTTAAATTGTGTGATTAATATTCTTGTAAAATATATTGTTACACTAGCCAGTATTTTTCAGGATCAGAGAGGATCCTTTGGAAACCTTATTGTTGTTTATCGTAGTTCTATAGAACTAGATATCTATAGACAAACAGTATGTTGGTACCAACCGTGTGTACCTTTGTGTTTGTGTGCTTGTGTGTATTTCACTGGGGTTGAAGTGTGTTTGCAGGCTGCCAAATCCCTTATCCTAAGAGAGAGTTCCTAACAGAAGAGGAGCCAGAGGACAAAGCTGATAAAGTCAGAAATGTATGTATTGTACATATACTGTATTTATCTCAATTTAGGGTGGTAAATAAAAATAAAAATGTAAATAAGCAGAAAATGACTCACAAGTATAGTAGTACCTGGACACACACACACACAGAGTTAGTCGCTTTGAAATGTTATGGTGCTGGAAACGTACCCCTGACTTCGGAGGTGTTTGGTCCAGTTGATGATGGCTTTTGTCGGTTTTCAGAAAAACCAGCAGCAGCAACAGGGGAACAACCACACCAATGGCGCAGGACACACAGGTAACCCTGACAACAGCCATGCCCAAGGCCCGCCTCTGAAGAAAGTGAGAGTGGTCCCACCCACCACTACCTCAGGTGGCCTCATCATGACCTCAGACTACCAGGTATGGGATTACACACACACGAATGCACACGCGCACACATGCACACACGCACACACGCATGCGCGTACATTCATGCATAACATTAATGTGCTCAACCTTTCTCCCCACTACAGCGCTCCAATCCACATGCTGCCTACCAGAATCCAGGACCAAGCACATCACTGCCCCAGAGTAGCATGGGATACTCTTCTACCTCCCAGCAACCACCCCAGTACTCCCATCAGACCCACCGCTACTGAGACCACAAGACCATCCCCTCACCCCCAACCCTTCCCGTGCTTTGGAGAATGTACTGAGGGATGTGGATGTGTCCATGACGAGAGCCCTTCCTCCTCCCCCCACTATGGGTCCCCTACCTGCAGCAGTCTGTTAGCACTTAACTACTCTGTTCCACCGTCTCCAAACATCATAATATAGCGCAACTTTAGTGACACTGCTGCTCCTTGTGAGTGAGACAAAGTAAGAGGATGGTGCACTTTGTTTCTGACCTACCCACACATTCTTTTCTACAATTATTCGCCAAGAGCTTGAAAAACGTTGATTTGTCAAACGTCTCACCTGGTGCAAGGCTAAAGCAATAGAATGGCAGAGCCGCCGTTCTGTTTCTCCCCTTTTACCAATAGTCCCTCCACCACAGCCCTAACCCAGTCGGTTTACCCTCCTGTTCAAGCTTGGTTCAGACTAAAGCTGCTAAGTGACTGCCAGCTTTGACAGAGTACCTGACCCTCTGTCTATCTGTCTGTTGATTCTGTGTGTCAGGCCCTCTGTGCTTCAGCCAGGGACTGAACTGAGCTGATGTGAAGCCTGCTGGGAGAATGTGGAGCCCCAACAGCTCCGGTTGTCAGTTTTATATGGAAAGGACTAAAAAGAAAGAGAAAAAAAAGATTTTGGTAGTTTATAATTTAATCTGATTTCATGGTTTTGTTTTTATGGCAAGAGTGGCAAAGAGGCTTCCGTTGGCTGATGGGTCAGCCATTTTAAGCTGTAGGCAAGGCTTACAACTTGATGAACAAATCAACCAACCATGTTGAAGAAGGCAGGTGGAACATGCATTGTACTGTAATTGTATTAAAATATTTTACATGAGCAAGTATCCTGACAATAAAAGTGAAAATAATATTTTATGTTTGTGTGTGAAACGGACCAGTCACACACACTGAAAGGCTGCTGCCTTTTATGTCAGGGTGCAGAGGTTTTTCCGAAAATAGAAGAATCATATATTACTTAATTCATTCCTATGCCCAAACTTAAATTACCCCACATCGGCCTTGCACAGAGTGCACACATACAGACCTGTAAAAAAAATATTGAGCGTCTAACGATAGGGGAATTAAATATGTGCGCCTAACTGTGGTGGGCTAGCAAAAACATTAAACAAAATGTCTGTCATCGGCTTCCAGATTCCCTCTCAGCGGGACGGATCGTAGTTATTTGACGCACTTTATAAACTAAATCCTCCTGCCCCAAAATGTGTTTCTTTAAGCCCTAAATGATGACATGGCATGGGTACCCGATTGCATAAATCGTAAACCCTGTATAGCGCATACAAAATTAGCCTACCCCGCCCTTCCTCCAGACACACCACTCAAGATGGGAAACATCCCTGCCACTCATCTTGGGTGACCGTTTTTATTGGGTATCGTGAGATCCTAGCGCTCATTAAATCCCTACGGTTTACTGTTGATTGGTAGGAAAGGCTGCTTAGTCCCGCCCGTTAGGATTGTTTGGAGTGGCAGACGGCTGGGGTACATGGGATGGCAGCACATATAGGAGTATGTAACGGGACATGCGGGCAAGCTGAAATCGTCAAAATAACCGAGTACTGGTGAGGGCTTTATCATGCTTTTACAACAATTAACTTAAGTATAAAGTATTTTATTCTCAAGGTGTTTTTTGTAGCCTAACTATAATTTAGACATTCGAATATGGAAACTATGCCGATCACTGGACATCACAAAAACTGGTCACTCGTAGTAGCCTTTTTATGAATGATAAAGAAAGGTCGGGTGTAATTGATGGATTTTCGGATTTACTTGTAACGTAAGTCTTTATTTGGCCTACTTTTATTTATGAAGCCAGTAGACCTACTGTCCTTTTTGTATTTATCGAGAAAGAAAAACAGATGTGGGTCACAGTCTATTGGTAACGGGAAGCGACGGTGCGGAACTTTGATTGATTGGGCTTGCAATTTGTGTGTGTGTGTGTGTGTGTTTGTGTCTATGTATGTGTGCACGCGCGTGTGTGTATGTGTGTCTATGTAAGTGTGCGCGCGCGCGAAAATTGACAAGTGTGCGCGCGTGGAAACTATCACAAGTGTCATCAACTATAAGCAATGCTTTTTGCAGGATCCCTCATTTTGCAGTAATGTATGTTGCTGAGGCTGCCCGGCGCTATAGGTCTTCATAGGACAATCCTGGCACAATTAAACATTTGAAAGACATTAACAGGATTGTTTTGGGGTTAAGACATTGTCCCATTAATATGATGTCATCTTAATAAAGGCTGTGGCCTATGATTAAATTACATAATTGCACAGCCATGACACATAGGGGCAATCTCTGCGGTAGATAGCCTGTCATTTCCACCAGTGTATAACCTAGTTCAATGAGGTCTTCTTTGTTAAACTGTTTTACAGTGTAAGAGTTTAGGTTTTAGTTTATATTTAGGGCAGTGTAAACTGACGTAATCCATATTGCATTATTTATTACTTCAGAATGAGCAAAGCCTCCCTCAATACAAGAAGCTGTACATGACTCATAAATGGATAATGTTTCTCCTTTCAGACCTTAATGGAGTTCCTACTTCCATAGTAAGAGCCCCCTCTTTTTACGTGTGTGTGTGTGTGGTGTGTGTGTGTTCAAGAAATAAAATATCCCTTCAGACAGTCTCCTTGATAAAAGTTCAAAGGACATCAGCGCTGCTGATGCTACTGTTTATTTGCTGCTAATGGAACATCTAAGAAACCTCCTGGGATGGATGTAGATATGTGTGCATGTACTTGTCTGGATATGTGTGTGTGTGCTTGTCTGGATATGTGTGTGTGCTTGCAATCGCGTAGGTCAAAGTGAATGTGCTTACTCTGCCGCTATGAACAACATACAGTGAGATGGGTTGATCTGTGAATTCGCCTGGCAGAGCTGTAAGGGTTTTAGGTCTTTCACAGACTCCTCTCTCCTCCTCCGTCCCAGCCTTTCCCTCTCAGTGAGTGAAGGATGGAGGAGTGCTCTCTTTTCAGGGGCACAGCATACAGGGGGCTTAAAGAAGGCTGGGGGAGGTGGAGGGGGAGGCATGCATGGGAGCACTCAGGCTGTTGCCGTGTGAACGGAGCTCTATTGTCCCAAGAACCTTTCAGTGGCTTCCCTGAGGTCCCTGTTCCCCCTCCCCCATCCCAGCTCTCTCTCTCTATCACACACACACGCACACATGCTGTCCCTCACTGACTCAGCCACACATATTCACCCTAATACTCACTAGAGCTCCGCTCCGCTCTCTCTTCTTCCCAAAGCTCCACACACTCTATTTTTCTATTCTATCTCTTATTCTCTCCCATCCATTCATTCAGTAATACTCTCTTCTCATAAACATTCATATCCTGCTTTCCTACCCGAGTCCTTTCATTCTATATCCCTCCCACCTTATTCACCCACATCCACTCATTACCCCGCTTCATCCATGGCATTGTCAGGCCAGTCAGACACAACAGAAACAACCATGCTTAGACTTTAGTGTAATATCATCATTTAAGATATTAATAAGTGCCCTGAGGCATGATACTTTCTTGTGATTTACTTTTACTTACAAATACAACACATTTGCATACTTCATTAACAACTGTATAAGTAAACAAGCTAAGTGAAATCGCCTGAAGAGCTGGTCTTATAGGTTGTTTTCAGTTAGAATTTTTTCTTTGTGGTCCCTTATTAGTGGGGAATTGTTTTTCTTAATGGGGGGGTGGGGTATTAGACCAAGGACCAAGGTCAAATAAGGATTGGCTCTCGATTTGTGGGATTTTTTTCTGGTGACCGGAACGGACACTTTTGTGTGGCTTTCCACACTATTCTTTCATACTATCTCCTTAAGCTGTGGCTGAATTGTTTGGGGTCTTTATGTGCTAGGAGGTAGAAATGTGACACATTGAGGAACTGGAGACAGGAGGCAGGGTGGAGACCACAAAAACAGGAAGCAGAAAGAACTCCAGATAAGATGGCCGCTCAGATTCATCCTGGGATTTTTTTCATCCTATTGATACCCTCCTCTGTCCCACACAGACTAACAATGACGTTTGTGCCAATCGAAATAATTTCTAGCCATACTTATACTGGTTATTTTACAGACATGTCAAAAATGAAATCTTCCTGTCAGAGCTTTTGTTTATTGAGCTTGTGTGTATAGGAAAAGATGGAGCGAAAGGGACAGGTGAGGAAATCATTTATTATCAAAATAGTGTGTTTGAATTTTAAACACAAATGTCATAACATCCCGTTTTTTTATAAGATATATAAAGCTTGTAGAAAAATAACTATGTAAAGGCTAATTAATTTTTTAAAATATCACATTTGTTCAGATCAATGTTTGAAATTAAATGTCAAGAGTCCTATTATTGCAGAGTCAAATACCACTCACCCCAAAACAAATTTTAATAGTTTCCACAACTGCTACTAATTGAGCTGTCCTAAACTCTAATCTAAACAGAGATATGTTATTATTATTCATATATAGTCTTATGTGTCTATTGTGTCAAAGGATGTCTGTATGCAGCTGAAGTGCAGACCCTTGGGCTGGTCAGGCAAGGATAAGCTTCTCTATCTTCTGTTCCTAATCTCTGGGTCTGTCTTTCATGGCGCTGGACTTGGCAAATGTTGGCCAGATTTGTATCCCCAGTTTAAGATTAATACGGTGCAAGAACATATCTTTGCTCATTTTTGAGGATTGGGATTGCCTTGCCATGAGGTATTTGACCTGGAGGGTATACACAAGTGAATCCTGCAATCAGCACTCTACTTTTCTGCTGTGGTTAATGGGTCTCCATCTCAGCTGTGTTTAGTGTGCATTTTTAACTCTTAACCCTGTGGATGTGTGTGTTTCTCTGTCGCAGAGTGAGTGTGTGTGTGGGTGGCGTGAGGCATCACCATGCCGCTGGTGAAGAGGAACATCGATCCACGGCACCTCTGCCGAGGGGAACTGCCCGAGGGCATCGGCAGTGAACTGGAGTGTGTGATGAACAATACTCTGTCTGCCATTATCCGCCAGCTCAGCAGCCTGAGTAAGACACACACGCACCATTTAGAAACTCCTGAAATTCACATATTCAATTAAAACATGTACACAGCTGTGATCCCAATAAAGCAAATTGTATGTACATTATATAGATATTATTTCCCTTGTGTGGTGTTGGAATCTATTTTTTGTGGACCCTCTTTAATGTAAATGTGGTGATTAATAATAAAGTAGTAGGGCATTGGGATTACAGTGGCAGCACGGCCACTGGGCAGTCTATCATGGGGGCCGTGTCATGTAATCCTATTAGGTATTTATTCAAAACACATCTGGAGACCCGCATGTGTGTGTGTTTATTGTATGTAGAGGCTCATACAAGGGTTTCATTGATTGATGTACCGTACAGTAACTCCATTAGTCAAAGCGGTTTGAACCCTGCAGGCATATAGCGTCCTACCCCTACCACCCCCCTTCCATAACCCACATACTGTATGGTATACCCTACGCCTACGCGGTCAATTCTGTCCTAATCCAGCGATCCTTCTTGACACATAACTCTCTGTGCCCTCCAGTGCCTTTTCATCCTCTTCTACTCTCTTTTGCTTGCTACTCCTCTCTCTCTCTCTCTCTCTCTCTCTCTCTCTCTCTAGTCCCTTCCATGTATTTCTCACATTGTGTTGAGTTCCTGTAGTAGGAGTGGGCCTTGCAGCAGCAGCTGTGTGGGCTAAATATAAACGATAGTCCACAAAGGCCTGGAGGAACAGATACAGGGATAGTGTATGTGCACATGTGTTTGTGTGCGGGCGCGGGCGTGTGTGTGTGTTTGTGTAAGCAGGCGTGTGTATGTGTTTGGCGGCCAGCGCCCAGATGAGAGGTCAGAGTTGAAAGCCCAGCAGGCTGGAGCCACGTCCCTGTTTCTTCCTTCCTCTAAGTATTTTGCTGGTGAACAGAAGTGGAGCCGTCCTGTCAACTGGGGTCAGAAATAGCTCCAAGTTTCTTTTGGAATGTTCTGACACAGTCAACACACACTCTAATAGATGTGGCATTCGCTACAAAGGGATTTCAATTAGTAAATGGATTTGTGTGTTTTCACACAAAGATGAATTTCTATTTTGTTTTATTCTCTTGTTCCCCAGGTAAACATGCAGAGGACATTTTTGGGGAACTATTTAATGAGGCTAACACCTTCTATCTGCGGGCCAACTCCCTCCAGGACCGGATTGACCGGCTGGCCGTCAAGGTTACCCAGCTAGACTCAACGGTGGAGGAAGGTGGGTTGGCGAGTCGGGTCAAAATGCCTTAGAGTGTTGTGATCTCTTTTAAGAGAACATACACATTCAGTAAATCTGTAAACCTTACATCACATTTGCTCTGTCTGTCTCAGTTTCTCTCCAGGACATCAACATGAGAAAGGCATTTAAGAGTTCTACCAAACAAGACCAGCAGGTGGTGTCCAAGAGCAGTGTGCCTATCCCTGTGAAAGAGATGTACAACCTAAGCGACAAGCCTCCTCCTCTTAACATCCTCTCATCTTACAGGTAAGAATGGCATTGACAAACAAAGAAACAAACATGCACATACTTTTCTAATAAACTGTAATATTTATCTACTAATATTTCTTACCCTTTTGTCTGTGCTTAATTGACCGTTGATCAAACATTGTAACTTGATCTAACATTTCTAACCTGAAGCATGACTTCTACTCTGGTCATCTGTAGAGCTTTCCAAAGAGAATCTCTTGTAGTTGTATAATTATGTATGTGTCTGTAGGGATGACCAGAAAGAAGGGCTAAAGTTCTACACAGACCCTTCATACTTCTTTGACTTGTGGAAAGAAAAGATGCTTCAGGACACGGAGGACAAGAGGAAGGAGAAGAGAAAACAGAAAGTAAGTCACCGTTCTCTTTATCACTGTTGCTATAGTAACCTTTTCAAATATGTGATCTCTTGACCACACAACAAAACAGTGTGATTAAGAATCACAAATGTCGGTGTAATCTCTAATGCATATTTACATTTTTGATCGCCCTCCTCTGTATCAGGAGCAAAAGCGTTGCGTGGATGGGACGTTGCAGAGGGAGGTTAAGAAGGTGAGAAAAGCAAGGAACCGTCGCCAGGAGTGGAACATGATGGCCCTGGATAAGGAGCTGAGGCCTGACAACAGACACTATCACACCATACACCGAGGGGGCTCCAACGAGAGCTCACTGTCCCCAGAGAACAGGTGAGTCACAACAAGTAGAGCACTACAAAAGCGTATGGAATCACAATAGCATTATTTCAAAAAGATATTTGAGAGAAGAATTTAAATGGAAACAGTATTCACTATTGTCAACATCCAACAAACACACATGAATGTTTGGTAAATGCATAATGATACATTTACAGATGCATTATTCTAATGGGTTTTGAACTAAAAGGGCTATCTTCTTTTGTTTGTGTCTCTTTTAGGGGTCATGGCCCTAACCACATAGACCATCACCGGCACTACTCCAATACCATGAACCATGCTGGCCACGCCCACACTTACTCTGGTCCCCCACCCAGTGCACTAGCGGCCCAGATGGCTGCAGCACATGCTGCCACTCTGGGTGGGGACCACGATCACAGAGGCAGGGCAATGGCCTATCAGGGTGGTACCCTGGGACGTCCTCACCAGGTCCCGCCCCCTCCTCCAGCCACAGAAGGCATGAACGGATCCATGCCTCTCCATCCTTTGGACTACAGGTGCGTGCCCGTGCACACAAACACAGAGACACACAGAGACGTGGAACAATCCACTTTATGTTGTTGTGATACTACCCTGTAGTGGTTATGACCGTTCTTCACTCTTCTTGCAGAACAATGTATAGATAACAATGTCTATAGAGGAGCTGCAGAAACTAACATGATATTCCTGTCTTACAGTATGGAGGGCTATGGCAATGCTGGACCCCCACCGCCTCCTCCTGCCCCTCTCATTCCCTCAGCACAAACTGCGTTTGCCACACCCCCAGGAGGCCCACTTCTTCATTCTGGGCCAATGAGTGCATCCGGAGGCTATGCTCCTCCACCACCAGCCCTCTCTGTAGCCATGGCTGCCCCGCCCCCTCCTGGACCACCACCCCTTCCAGTCGTCCCTGGGGCCTTCCACTTCAGCGTGCCCAAGATGTCTGTTCCCAACGAAGCCACACCCGTCAACGACCCCCGCAGCGACCTGCTGGCTGCAATACGCATGGGTAAGTGTCCGTCACCAGTGGGTGGTTCTCCTCCAGCCGAATGCAATTGGTCTATGAAGTCAATGGTACAGAGACGTTGTGAGGTGTTCCATCTCCCGTCTTTGGGCACTTTGGGCTAAGGTGCTGCTGTTGTTTTAGGTATCCAGCTGAAGAAGGTGCAGGAGCAGCAGGAGCAGCAGGCCAAGAGGGAGCCTGTAGGGAACGACGTGGCCACTATCCTGTCCCGGCGCATCGCAGTGGAGTACTCTGACTCCGAGGATGACTCAGAACCTGAGGACAACGACTGGTCTGACTAAGGTGTGCTTAGGACCTCTGATACACACACACACACACACACACAGCACAGCTGCGTAGGATACATGCTCAGTGGATCGATACGTTTGTGACTCTCTTGCATGTGAATACGCACTCTTCTAAATCCACAGGTTCACACTTAAATGTACTTACGATGTAAAACAGACACACCTGAACCTACACACAATCACATGGTGAGGTCTAGTTTTGATTTGAGCATAATGGTCTAAACTGGAATACTTTGGGTGCATTCAAGATGCTTCATGTTGAAATGTAAAAAGATATTGAGGACGCAGCTACCATTAATGTACTGTATATTGTTATTCTAAACACCTTAATACCTTCCTTAGTCCAGCCCAGTAAATGCCCCTACGAGTGCTGCAAATCTTTTTTCATAGATTGTGAATGCACCCTCGGCGGTTATTTCCCCATCTGCGCTGTAATGATCTGAACAGTCTGCCTTGTGGTGCCCAGGGGTGCATTGCTCATCTCATGTACAGAGGAATGCAGGATGTTACAAATAGACGTGTCCCCTTAAGATGACTTGTGTATATGTATCTGCCTTTTCTAACGTTTTTATCAAAACAATTGTTCATATTTAATGAGTAAAATTTTTTTATGTTTAGGTTTTAACAAACAAAAGTTGAAGTGAGAAACAAAGTGGTCAGTGTGAGGTGTGGTATGCATACTGGCTTAGATCACCAGTAAGTGAGCAAGGACAGTGTTTAACTGGAGGATGTTATAATTAATAAATGAACAAAAAAAAAAAAACTAAAGTGGCAAAAAGATGAAAGGGAGTTATAAATACAATCCTGTGATTATTGACTGAGCCAGCTGAGCATAATACCCTTGTTAGCTGCAGAAGATGATTAGAAGAGACTGTCGTTTCCAAGGTTACTCAATGTGAACTCGTGTGACCTTTGACCTGGAAAACAATAAAGATGAGTAATGATGGATCATCATAAATATGTCTGTCTCTTCCTTTTTTGCACCCGTCATATGAACCACACACTCTGGACTCGGAGATTTCAGTTGCCATGGTAACAGCAGCGTTAAGAATGAAGTTGCTCGGGCAACAGAACAGATGGGGGCACTGCGTCCAACAAGGATGAACAAACCAACAAGTCAAGAACTGATTTTATGCCCAGCACATTCTTTTAATACAAAATTAACAAGATCTCTCAATGGAGTAAACTAACCAAGGCAATAAAAAGTACAACACCTTTGAAAATATACACCACGTTCACACAAGATCTAACAATATCTCAGTTATTTAGTGCATGTTGATGCACTAAGCTGATTATCACTTATACTGTTGATTTTGCAGATACTTAGTTTGTTGTGCCATTATTTTAACATTTTAACAAAAAATAAAGTGCATTTTACATTAAAATCTATGCATAAATCTACACAAGATGCTGTTACAGTAGCGTCCCATTCCCCACACATTCACAGGCCCCTAAGGTTCAGAATTAGATCTGTACTGATAATCATTACACATTGTAAATACCCCCCCCCCCCCGACACATACTCTCACACAGACTGAACTAAGCCTGTCATGGACTGCACCATACCTTAAACCTGTACACTCAATATGCTTTACTTTCTGATTCAATTGCACGTCAGATCTTTATAAATGTACAGTTTAATATCGTGTCTGCGTAAAACTGTGGTCCCTGGTTGTTATTTACCTAGTCTAGGACACAAAGCCCTTGTTTTTCAATCATCAAAAACATTTCAAGATGTCAGGTCATCATTACCATAGGCGACATTGAAGAAGATTGACATATGAACGGGTCTTGTTCCAATCGGTCTTGGGCACAAACCAAATCATAGTGCTGTTCCTCTAAACTGACTGGGCTTCTGCCCTCTATGCAGTCTACGTCAGTTCCTCTTCTAAAGAAGGCCCAATTTACAGTACAAGAGACAAGCTTATCAAATAAACAATTACTCATCATGATATAAATTTTTTTTTTTTATATATATATATATTATCATTAATTATCATTATCTCTTCCTTACTGGAAAAAAAGAGGATGTTGGGGATTTAGAAGAAAGTCATTATTAATTAAGTGTTTATTCTTATTTTGAAGTGACCCATACCTCAGAATCATCATTGTTTATCTGACTGAGACAGTTCCAGAGTAGAACAATAAAAGCTTCTGACACTAGTCCTCCATTTGTACCACCTGGTTTACCAATCACTTTGGTTGGGGGTGGAGTTCACACTGACTAGTTTTCATAGTTTCACAAGTCAACAGATCAAAACAGAACAAGGCCACTTCTATCAGGATGACAGGAAGACTGGCAGTCAAATCTAACGTCAAGAGTACAAAAGAGCGTAACTCAGTCCTCAGAGCTGCTTCTCTCCAAGAGAAAGACATGGTTTGTGCTGCTGTACCCAAACACACACATACACACATGCACACAATTTATATGCCATGCAACTCATATTGTATGCACACAAATCCCTATCCACAGACGCACATAAAGTTTAAGTTATAACACTCAAAATATGTTTCATATTATGCTTACAAAGGCAGAGGAAATACATGTAGAAACTAGCAACAGATTTTCACAATTTCATTCATCATAACATATTTGGAAATGGCCAAAGCCAATAGGTAATAAACCTTTCACAGAAAAATGAGGCAGTGATTTCATTCCTGACTTAATGAAGAAAGTATTTTGTCACAGTCTATAAAGTTCTACTGTCCTATTCAGTTTTTTACAAGCACAAAGTTAGCATTTTATTTCGCATGAAGTAAGATGGCAAACGCAGAACGTGTGTTTTGTAATCAGCCATTGGGCTTGTTCATCTGGTCTAGGGAAATGGAAAGGCATTTGGAAGGAAGGTTGTAGATGTTATTGTCATATTTCACATTTATGAAATATTCATATGTCGGTCATTTTGCTGGGGCAAGAACGATATTGCTGTCGGAGTATTGCTTTCAATACATACAGTAACCATTTAAAAAGCAAGTCTATTTTGTGGGCAGTCATGCACTTTTTTGTTTCCATCAAATTATGTGCTGAAATACTAATAATACACCACTTAATTGGAAGAACAATAACTCCAATTGTATGTCTACTCCTACAAATGGTGTTAATGAAAAATTACACGACGTAGCTCTACTGGGGCGAGCATGTTCGGTCATGGATATATTTTGTGCAGGGTGAGACACGAATTCCACTGTCAGTTCCACGAAAGAGTAGTTCTCTGATTGGTTTAGCATTCATTGATGATTG
>JAVQIZ010148737.1:0-37569 GCA_036023535.2 Galaxias brevipinnis | reverse complement strand
TTGCCACAGCACAGCGCTCAGCTGTAATATGTACTGCTTTCTCTCTGTGTGTGTGTGTGTGTGTGTGTGTGTGTGTGTGTGTGTGTGTGTGTGTGTGTGTGTGTGAAGGTGTGTATCTGGCACCTCTCTCAGCTGAGCCTCTTATGAGCCTTTATGACTTTCATGAGCAGATCGGCCGCCATTTTGTTTATACATCAAGTGTCCTGGTGCATGAAATTGCTTTTTCCCTACGTTTCCTTTGACAATAAAACACGGCACATTCACATCGCCTTTAACTGGTGACGGGCTGCGGAGGGCAAAGAGAGGTTTGTGTGAGACTGAAGGCGCGTGTGTGTGCGTGTGTGTGTGCGTGCCGTGTGTGTGTGTGTGTTTTGCAAGAGTGGTTCACTTAGATGGTACACTAACATCAGCGACGTTAGAGCAGTCCCGACACATTGTGTGAGGGCTGCGTTTAGTGACCTTTTCATGTGTCTCTCCGTTCCCATCCCACTATCGTCTCTCTCTCCTCTCTCTCTCTCTCTCTCTCGCTATCTCGCTCTGCACCTCTCTTCCTCCGGTTCCCTCTCCTCACTCATCTCACCGTCACTCCTCTCTTTTCTCTTTTTCTTCATCGTGTTGAGACCTGGCCCCTAAAGTGCACATCACAGCTCCACTTTGAAGCCAGAGACACCCACAGCTCTACCTCCCAGCAATGGCAGTGGCCTGAGGAGCAGGCTAAACCCCCCAATGCATTCGTTCTACAGTAGTTCTCCGCCTAATTTTGCTAACAGAATAGTGGTGATAAAGCATAATTTATGTAAGTTGCATTAAAGCTTTTTTCAAAAGGGGGCAAAACGCACATAATTTGCATAATTGGTTAAATAATCTTCATAATGAATATGAAGTAGTACATTTTTTTTTATCTTATTTCTTAACCTACCCAACTCTAATTCTCTCTCTGTGTCTTTTGTTTATCCTCCTCTCTCCTCCTCTCTCTAGAGACAGCCAGTTAAAAGCATGGCTGTTTATATATTTAATAGCGCATCAGAGTCAAGTGGACTTGGCTGCTGCCATAAGCTCGCTGTCAGAGAACCTCTCATGGGTTTCCATGGTGTGTGTGTGTGTGTACTTAAAGGGGAGGCGTAGTCTGCATGGTATTTAGTATTTATTGCTCCCCCAGAGACTTGTAGTACCAGCCTGTGTTGTATAGTGTGATTCAAACAGTCAGGAAATGGTGGTTTTAGGGGAGCGCAACTTGCAGGAGTAATCGAGGTACCAAAGACCAGAGTTAGCCTGACTCGGGAATGTTTTTTTTTTTTTTTAAACAAATGGTACGAGACAGCAACAAACAACTACAACTGGTGAAGGAGCAACAGAAAAAGCAGGGCTTGAATAGAAGAGCACAGGTGGCGATACAGGTGGTATCAATAAACCAAACGAGTCACAGGTGAAATCAATAAACCAAACGAGTCACAGGTGAAACTAACAGCACAACGCATGGCCCGCTCATGCCACATCCATATCTGGTGATGTGCTATGTCTTCATTTCACTCAGGGGGAGGGTCAACTTTGGCTTGAACTGCAGTGTATGTTAATTTATGCCAACCTTAGTTGAGTTCAACAAAATTGTCAAGTGCAAAGCCGGAAAGATTGCGGTATATCTTACATTTGTATGGTATGTATTCTCTCGTGGTGATCACTGAGCCGTGTAGGTTACAGAGTTGAGATGAGCCAGCACATTGCAGGTCACCTGCAATTAAACAGACCTCTCTACACGCTATGCCTCACTACCTTCACACCATAAACACACACACACACACACACACATACCACAATGCACTGACTTGTATGTTTACGCCCTCTCCTTTCACTCCACACGCGTACACACACAAACATATACACGCAAACGCAGTGGCGAAAGTGCACACGCTCACAGTTTAATTTCCAATTAAAGATAACAGAGGTTGGCTCTCCAAACCTCTATCACAAATACAAGTGGAACAAAATGGTGTTGAGGTAAATGAAAGCCTTTGAGTTTATGTGTGGGTGGGTGTGTGTGTGTGTGTGTCCAAGGGGGCTTGCTGCTGTGTGATTTAGAGGGTGGTGTTCCATATCGCTGTGTTCTACAACCACGACTGAATGACAAATGAAGTGAGAGATACAGAGAGGGAGATAAAAAGGGGAAGCGAAAACAAGTGAGGGAGAAGGCAACAGACAGAGAAAGATGAACGCAGGGAACAGGATGGATAGAGAGAGAGGGAGAGAGAGAAAGAGAGGGAGAGAGAGAGAGAGAGAGAGATGGAGCCATGTGTTCAGGATTTTCAACCCTATTATAAATTATATGCTTCATGACCTCACCAGAATACATGGCAAGATTCGTGACTTTTATCAAAATAATATTTTACACCTATAATAAAGGTTGATAGGCAGAAATATAACTGCATTTATCTTCAAAAATAACAGTTATTTCCCACCCTAAATTGCTTAATATACTGTGTGATAAAAGAAATGTGCATATCAGCTCTCACATCCACATGAAATGACTGGAGTATCTGAAACTGAACGAGCAGCATAATGTGCCTCTGGGAGCTGCAGTCCGGAGGACAGGCATCACCTACTGTGTCTGTGTGCAGGATTAGGCTAGTGCTTGCTGATTTTGGTCGGGAACCACATTGTGTTCCCCAGCGTGTGACTTCGCAAATCCTCTGCCATTAGGCCAGGCCCTTGTAATGAACAAGAGTTCATTTTAGTGCTGTAGTTATTAGCCCAGCACGTGAAACACCAGCAGAAAGTGACTGACTGGGATGTTTGTGTAGTCAAAAGGTACGCAAAGTTGACCTGTGATGAGTTGGAGATTTGTCTATGTATCAACATGAATGGATCAGTGGATGGACGGGTTAATAAGATGAATAAAGGAGTGGAACAAAATGAAGGTTCCGATAATTGATCCCCGGCAGGTAATGGATGATTGACGGATAGATCTTGACATAATACTGTACTCCACTCACTCCCTGTCAGAGGTCAAAACTGACAGGCCAAACCAAAAGGTATGATTGATTATGAAAGACAGATATATGTACACTTGTTTATAAAAGCTGCCCTCAGACAAATTAAGAGTTTTTTCATTTGGCTTTGGACCGATGTTTACATGCTGGCCTGCACACAGTTCTAGACCTCTAAGTCCCTGAGGCAGTGGCTGTTCACTTGAGTGGCAGGTCCCAACTTCTATTATGTACTACCCATTGCCTTTGGGAGCAGACACAC
Organism: Galaxias brevipinnis; assembly: GCA_036023535.2. Taxonomy (NCBI): domain Eukaryota; kingdom Metazoa; phylum Chordata; class Actinopteri; order Galaxiiformes; family Galaxiidae; genus Galaxias; species Galaxias brevipinnis. The sequence goes on along the minus strand of JAVQIZ010148737.1, from coordinate 34,326 downwards.
ACAACACACACGCACGCACGCACGCACGCATGCACGCGCACACACACACACACACACACACACACACACACACAGCAAACTGGCAGGCTTGCTGTATCTTTAGTGGTCAGCATTGTACCCTTCAGGGTTTCTCTCCCAAGATAGAATAATAATTAGTTTCTAATTAGGCACAATAAGGCAATTACTTATTAACGCACCACAATTAGAATGTGTTCAGGTCTGATAGGAAAGTCTCCCGTTTACCATTATCGCAAGCATCAGTGTCTGGGTACACACAGTGTCACATGGCCGAACGCACCATCATGCGCACACACACACACTAAATGCTGCTAGCAGACATTCTGTATTGAGCAGACTTGTATATACCCGCACATACCCACACCCACTGTTATGCATTCCATTTAGAAGATGTCCAGAGAGAAATTATGTTTTCTGACAGACTGAATATTCTGTCTCAACGAACGCTGCGTCGACTGTCCAAACACCAAGTCAAAGTCCCATTAGTTCTGCCATTGTGAATCCAGTGGCTTGAAACTATGTTAACGCGATGCACTTACTTCAAATAGCATTAAGACGTCCCCTTTCGCAAAACAGACAAACAAAGACAAACATCATGAGAGGTCTTTGTTCTACGCTAACGTGTGTTAGATGTTAGTGGTGAACATGCCGAAGCCAAACAGATTATTTCAGAATTCAACCAGAAAGGATGCCTCAACTGCATCATAATGTATGACTTTAAAGGCAAGTCCATCATTGGGTCTTTACTCCCCTGTGTTTCCATGTGTCCAGTAGGGTGAGTGAGTGTGTGTGTGTGTGTGTGTGTGTGTGTGTTGTTTAAAAGCATCAAAGACTCGTATTATACTAATGGTGTTTTGCATGCTCCCAAGATATGGAAGCTTTCTTCAAAGTAATCGAGAGTGCATGCGTGTGCTTTTGTGTATTGATGTGTTGTGCGTATGTGTGATCCGTGTGTGTTAACTTATCCATAGTTATCTATGTGCTTTTCTCCCTTGATTCTATTTGCACATCTGTCAGTGGGTCACTGTAGCGTTGTAACTCTTTGAGGACTGCTTGCTCCGGGCTGTTGTGTGTGTATGTGTGTGTGTGTGTGTTTTGTGAATGTGTGTGTTGTGTATGTATGTGTGTGTGCGTGCTGTGAGGCTGCTGCGGTGTTTATGGAGTGTGACGGATCCTCAGCATATTTGGAAATCCTCCTGTTTACTTTAAACTGAAGTCTTTCAGGTTCACTCATAAGCACACAGGTCCACACACAAAAACACATGCACACACACACACGCAAATAGAGTGGTATGCTGCAGCTGATGAGACCATAGGGCAGTAATCATGGCAGCAGGAAAAACAGCCTGAGAGAAAACCCCAGATTGAATTAAAAAGCAACGATACGCTCAACGCTTCCTCCCACTCTCTCCTTGGAGGTGAAACAGATTTGCTTCTGTCTGCCTGCCTGCCTCTGACTGCCTGCCTCTGACTGCCTGTTTGTCTCTCCGCCTGTCTGTTCTTTTGTTTCTATGACTCTATGTCTGTCTCTCTGTCTGTCTGTTCTTTTGTTTCTATGACTCTATGTCTGTCTGCCTCTGCCTTTCTACCTAAAGCTCCACCCATGCAGACACTCTGATCTGTAGAAGCACTAAAAACCCTTGTCTTCTTAGAAATGGTGTATCTTTAAAATACAAGCACAAAAAAGCAAAACACAAAAAGAAGGGTGTGTGAGTATGTGTGTGTGTGTGTGTGTGTGTGTGTGTGTGTGGGTGTGTTGTGTGACCTATGTATTGAAACAAAAAAGCAAGAACATAAACATGAAGACATTTAGAATTTTTTGGTGTGGGGACCATCCAAATCTTATCAGTGTTGTGATATCCTTGCCTTGCCTAGATAGCTCCCTCCCACCTGTCAGCTATTTATGTAGGATTCTGTGTGTGCTCCCAGAGTCCGGACGCCCCACAGAGAGAATCCTTCCTGACAGCACTATGAGGCCTCGTCTCTCTACAGGTTTGCTGCTACTGTGTGTGTGTGTGTGTGTGTGTGTGTGTGTGTGTGTGTGCGCGCACCCTCTCAGGAGTCTCTCTAGCTGTGTAATGGTGTTCCTCCTGCTGTGCGGTTCTGGCCACCTCTCATAACAGGCACTCAGGGAGGGCAAAGACGGGGCTGCTGTCTGCCGCATCCTGCTGAGAGAAACCAACGAGGGAGGAGCCTCCTGCCTGGATCTCTCAAGAACCAGAGAGGATCGCGCGGATACACACACACACACACACACTCGAATTTGGGTCCTCACATTTGTACAATAACAAAGTCACAGACGCATGCACACACACACACACACAAACACACACACACACACACACACACACACACACACACACACACACACACACACACAGAGACACAGTTAGGCGTGTTCACAGTCTAATGGGCATAGTCTGCAGTGTTGCTGGTATTCTCTTTTCTCCTCTGTGCTGCCATTTCCCCACTGGCCATGGTGTTTGTGTCTGGGTGGAGGACCTGTGTGTAACCCTGTGCTCATCAGCATTCTCAGGGGGAACGCTGATCAAACACTCCCACATCAAAGAAGAGAGACTTTTTACCCCAAAGAAAACGAGGACCTGAAAAGAGAGGAGAGTGAAAGACGTGTGGAGCACAGACGGAGGAGTGGGGAAGGTGCCATGCTGTAAATCCTACCCCAGGCCTGGAATTCGACCGCTCCATTTTTTCCCCCGTTCCCCTGACTCACTCACGGTTGCCCTTTTCTCCACAAAGGTTTCCCTCTGAGGCAAAAACAAAAATCACACGTGCGCTCTTCAGACAAACGCGTAGCGTTGCACACACAATCCCTGCGAGAACACACGTGCACGTGCACACACAGACACACACAGAGACGGATGGCCATCCAGTGGGCTTCCCCTGTCTCAGCAGGTCTCCCAGAGATGCTCATTCATCAGAGGGGATCTGCTTCAAAGCCTGCACCCCTCAGCACTCAGGCTTGGTGCGCTTGCGGGTGAGGACCCAAGCCTCTGGAATCACACTACTGCTGCTGCTCAGGCCTGGGTTCCTGCTGGTCAGCCAAGCATGCACTGGCCTCCATAGGAAGATTTGCATCACCCCCATTTCACAGGCGTCTGTCAGGAATGGTTTCCTCAGCTCGCAGTCTACCCACTGACACGTTGATCCCAATTCTGTGGCTTGTCATTGACAGGGATAAAGGCTATATAGAGACGTGGAAGCTCACCGTCTTCTCGCCTGTCCCTTATCTGAAAGAGGGGCTTAATAAAAACAGAACAAGGGCAGAGCCGGTGCCAACTTAGAGTACTCCTCTCCCTGAAATAACCCAGTTGATGAGGATCAGGATTTGATTTCAATAAAACAGCCATTAGAGGAGAAGGTTTCCACTACGGGCTGAGATGGGGAGGGGAGCTCGGCACACCTATCACTGTGCTGCAGATGTATTTTGAAAAAAGCCACTATGCTATTTGGCAACCCATCTCTGGAGGCAACAACCTGGGAGTGAGTCACGCTCATTTCACCCTAATGGAAAGTGTAGCCCTGGCTGCCCCTGGTGAAAAACTGGGCTAATGTAATACACACATACACATAAAGTGGCTCTCCATCTATGTTTAGCCAGCCAGTGGTTATAATCAAAACACTGCTTTCTGGCTTGGTCACCAATGAAGACAAATGGAGCAGCCTAGGCTGCCAGGCCCGTGGACCCGGGTTGCCAGATCGGACCTGAAATCCTAATTAAGGACAGTTTTCTGGAGGCGGTGGTGATGAATGGGCCTGTGGTTAACAGCCCGAGGCCACCTTGGACCCGTTGGTGACCTTGGGCGGAGAGAGAAACCCCGTAAGCCTGCATGGAAAGGCAGCATGTGACCGGATTAGGAAGCTAAAGAAGGATGGGTTTGTTAAATGAACCAAATTAAAGGAGTGGGAAAATAAATAAATCATAGAGTTAGCGACGAGCTAATAAATCAATGATGTATGCCTGTTCCACTTAGCTACACTCTAGTCAAGACTCAATTTACCTCATGTAGTTAGCCTAGCCTCCCACCCGAGATGACTCTGAATCTTGTTGGAACACCTAAAAAACACAATGCTTCATCTAAAAATAAACAACAGCCAGCTGGACGTAGGAGACTCTTTCTCCCTCAAGTTCATCAGAGATTAAACTATCAAAACTAATGCAAAAGGTGTTGGAACACAATAGCAGGTCACTAGTCTAGTAATAATGTGGCAGATGTGTATTTTTTATGAAATGACTTTGTGTGGTTCGCAACTTGAAAGTTGAAATTCAGACTGAGACACTGGCGAGCAGGAAGGTGCTAAAATTAACTTTTAATTAACATGGTCTCATCTACTATTCATACACATCCTGAACATGAAGTTCATGAATACTTAACTTTGTGTGTGTGTGTGTGTGTGTGTGTGTGTGTGTGTGTGTGTGTGTGGGTGGGTGTGTGTGTGTGACTGTGTGTGTCTCTGTGTGTGTGTATTCACACTCGGAGTGTGTATCTGTGTGTGTATCATGCAGTGCTGGGGGGCATGTCAACCCACATGTGTATCTCTGTGGTAACTCTGTCATTCAGCTTGGCTTGGTCTATTGTTTTCCCAGAACCAAACAGTTGGTTGGAACTGGTGGAGTCTACTTCCTGGAACGACGTGTTCGGCTGTAGGAAGTTTTATAAAGCCATTGAAAGTTGAGAGTTAAATAATGGAACATAAAAAAGGAGGAGGAGATGAAAGAAAAGGAGAGGATAAGAGAGGAGAGAAACTGTGATGACGTTTTTATTGATGAACATGAAGCTAAAAGTAAAAGTGCAGCGCTGTCACCCAGTGCGCCACGCGATAGAGACAGGCACCAACGCAGTCATTTAGTCAGACAGGAAATTCCCATTAAGACCTGTGACTCGAACAAAAAGGCCACGTGACACTGTACAGTTCTAAGTTTGAAATGAATTCCAGATTATGAAAATAGTTCCAAAAGACAGCCGCCCCCTAAGCAATTTACATGCCAAAAAGGGATAATATATAACATCTACTCAGACATAATTCACAATTGTTAGACCGATGCAAGCTTCTTTTCCATCTCTCATCTTGTTGAAATGGCACTCAGGGACTGAAATATGTATGTAGTCTTTGCTTAGCTTGTCTGTACCAGCTCGACACTAGTCAGATCATACCAATCTTTCTTGTTCAATTCTTTGACATAAAGACAGGGAATAAAGTAGGGGGGAAAAACGTAGTGCAAAACAGTTAAATATGAAACTATGTAACAATCTGTCTATGTAATAAGCCGCTGTTTAGTCTCTCTACAAACCAGCAAAAGTGAGGCTTCTGAATTAAATCATTTTATTTCTGCCATAACACACATTTGATGGCGGTACCAGAACGTGTCTATAATCACGTTTTAACCAACAGTTTCTCGACTGTCTTTTTAAAGGCTTTCCCACGATGAAACACTCCGAGAGCTGGAGCAGTCAGAGACCAAACCCAATCAAACTGAAAGTAAAACATTGTTTACACTTAATCACACACGCACATTAGAATCACATTAAAAGAATGTTTAAAAATCTTTCAGCTACAAAATTGCATCTGATGAAGATGAATCTTTTAAGAATGAAAGTGCAGTAATCAACAATGAAATTAAATCCTAGATAACTATAATGAGCTATGAACTATAAACAGCTGCACAGACCGGAGGGCCTCTCTCTCTCTTTTATCTATCTCTCTCCCCCTCTCCCTCTCTCTCTCTCTTTCACTCTCTCTCTGCTGTCTGAAGTCTTTGGGGACAGACATCCTTTTTTCATACAGTAATATTCAATCTAATTGTTTACGACTTTTGTGGAATTTCAATTTAGGTTTAATTAGACATTTGACACATTGGCTGTTCCGCGAAACAGAACAACAGTGCAATCAACTGACCGTACATGTACGTCTCGGAGTGTTTGAGTGTCATTTCACCAACTGTGGAAACACACACAGCACTCTCTAATGCTTTGGGACCCCCATAAGGGGGTTTTGACTGGGAAACCAAAACGCTTTTATATATGCAGACCCTCATCACACTTCCATTTCCAACCCCATCTTTGTTACGCTCTACAGCACACACCAGACCCTCTGGCAGGCACGATGTCAACGCTTTAAGTGTACTGAGCCTGTTATATTAATGCCTTAGAAGCCTGTCCAGCTTCCCCGAGCCACATCTCTCCGGCTTCAGACTCTCCGTGCCTGCTCCGTGCACGTGGACGACGGGCGACCGCCCTCAGAACAAATGGCAGTTCATGTGCCACTCTGGAGTGTCTCTCTGTCTCTCTTAGTCCGGTGGCCCTCCGACACGTCTCCTGTGATCCAGCCAGCGCGGCCCGAATCCACAGAACCCCCGCGCTCCACTTGAACGTGGTAACACGCGTGTAACGAGCGTGCTGTGTTTCACCGTGCAGCGTGCCTCGCCCTCGTTCTCTCCCTCCCATTGAAAGCGGCGGCGGCGGCGGGCGTGCGTATCTGAGGATTTCACACCAGCCTGTCTTCCTGTGGCAGCGTGTGCTTTGTGCCGTTGTAATGATAGCAGTGGAGAGGGAGAGCGCTCTTATGTCTTTTTCTCTCAGTGGAAAGGGGGACTTTATTCAGTGGCAGGCTCCTTATCGTTACGTATGCAGCGTGCTGGTACAGACACACGCTTGGACTCGCAGGAGCTGTGTATATTGTTTCTTTTTAAAGGTTGAAAGTCAATCAATACATTTACAAAGAGAGAGAGACAGAGAGAGAAACCAGCAGGAAGAAAGCAGAAAGACAGTGACACAAAATGAAATAGTAAGATTAGAAGAGAAACAAAGAGAGAGAAATAAAAACAAGAGATAAAGCGAGACACAGACAGAGAGTGAAACAGTGTTTTTTAACAAGCAAGAATAAGTCCCAAGTAAAACAGTTTAGGGTTCCTTACAACACATCCAGCACAACTTTGCGTGTCTGTGCATCATGTGTGTATGACGCAAATTTCCCAACGCCCTAACACAATCTCTGTTCCGCTAAACACAACAACACGGGCCGATTAAGAAGTGAGACAAAGAGGAGGGAGGCAAACAGGGAGAGGTAAACCGTTACGGGGATGTTTTAGGACAGATATTGCTGGGTTGTAGTGGTCTGATTAACCACCCACACTAGTTTGTCCAAGCGTGTCTCTCCTGAAGACAATTTCATTGGCTGTTATACTCCCTTTAACACACACACAGGCGTGCGCACACATACCCACGGGCACCTGTACACACACACGCACACACGCGTGTACACACACTCACACGCACACACACTCGCACACACACACAAACTCCCCTTTTCACATACACACGCACACACACACACAAACTCCCCTTTTCACATACACACGCACACACACACGCAGCCGCCTTGGGGAGAATCTATTAGCTCTGAACAGGATCACACCTTTCGTTCCAGTAATGTGAGTGCTGGACAGCCGGTCTGGCTTGAGAGATAGAGCTCACAACTATCGCAGTCAAATTAGGAATTCGGGGGAGAGGGAGAGAGAAACAGGTAGAGAGAGGGAGAGAAGAAGAGCGTGATTAATCACTATTCATATTATACCTTGTCCTCTCTGTAGCCACTATCTCAGACGAGCAGCACTGCTATTTGACAACACAGGATGTATTGAAGATGGAAATTAAGGAAAAGTCTCATAATCCATAAACTTGATGGGAGGAGTGGAATGAGGAAAAAATAAGTTTGGTGGTTTAAATGTGTGTATTTGCATGTGTGTGTGTGTATGTGTGTCTGTGTCCTTAGTAGTTCAGGAAGTAGGCAGGACTCATGAAAAAAGAGTCCACTTGCTTTTCTCTTCATTTAGACAGTAAGCAAGGGAGGGGAAAAATGTACAGAACAAACAAATGGACCAATAGAGTTACCACTCATACTGAAAGGAACATCTAGTGCATTAGCAAACACTTCTTATGCTGCAATCTTGCGCTTACATTACGCACAAATAGTCAGGAGATGTGAGGAACACGAGATTACAGGACAGGGATGGACAGGGATTAAAATATCCTGCATGTGGAAAAGTGCTGGAGAGAAAAAGCATACCTATAGCCCCCTACTCCCCCTAGGAGAATCCTGTTCACTGGACCCTCTCAGCTGTGTCATAGGGCTGGATGCTACTGTGCAGGTAAATGTTAAGGTAAAAGCCTGCTATATAATCAAGACCACTCTGAAAGCACTCTGCAAGCACTCAAAACACACGCACACACACACATGCACGCGCACACACACACACACACACACATATGTAGCATTTACTTCCACAGACACCCTCTGTCCTTTCACGTTGATTGACAGCCGTCTACACAAGGATAATCATTACACTATACCTTGGTTTGGATAAATCAATGGGCAACAAAAACACTCACATAGGAACCATCAATAATGCACAAAGGGAGATGCACTGGCCTCCAGAGGAGCCCACCATTACCAAGAATCCCCCTGGGTTAAATCCGAGGAGAGACGCACGCACGCGCACACACACACACACACACACACACACACACACACACACACACAACTGCCTTCACTTACTTCTCTGTCTTGCGCCCCACCTGCTTTCCTCCCACCTCCATGTGTTTGCGTTTGCTTTGACCCGACTTCCTTGAAGGAGCACAGCCCTTCATGAGAGGAGAAAAACGGTATGCATCAATGTGTGTGGGTTCTTAGGTTTGACCCGCACTTGTTACGGTGGCTTCAAGCTGCTGGGCTCTCTCAGCGGGGAGCTCTCAGCGTCATGCTCTGCACACTAAATGGCTGATGAACTCCATGCTCTGGCTCCCACACAGCCAGCCTATACTGGAACAATGCTGTTCCGTTGGCTTGTACACAGCTGGACTTTTCTATAGGGCCAGTGAGAGAGGAAGATGTGGGGAAAGTCATGATTATCATAAAAAGGACTCTGGGAGAAACTTGGTATCACGTTAGGCCGCGGCCTACTGCATCCAGTGCAAACCCTCTGCGTGAGGGAAACAGTACAGGCGTACAGGAGGGGTGCCAGTCACAGGGGCCCCTAATGAGATCCATGTCACATCCTCTCCAGCTCTCTGGCAATAAGCAGCTCTGCTGAAGTGGGGTGCTTGTTTTCCTAGACAGGGATTTGGCTTTTAGTGTCTCATCATGAGACGACTTCTTATACTGCCTCCTCTGCTCTGATTGGGTGCGTGGGTGCGTGCGTGCGCGTGGGTGCGTGTGTATATAGAGATCTCTCCGGTTTGTTTAGACTGTCTGTGTCTGACAGGTCTTCAAGCCTTTAGACAACTTTGTTTGGCTCATTGTGTGTGCCTGTGCATACGCGGGTTTGTGTGTTTGTGTCTGTGAGCCCGTGGCGGTGTGTTTGTGTGTTTGTGTCTGTGTGCGCTTTTTCCTCTCTGCTTCGTGTCCCTTCCTTGATCAAATAAGACTAGGGGAACTAACTGGTTTAAAAAGAAATATGTGTGGCGATGGATGGAATCAAATGGGCAGGCACACATACAGACATTCATTCATTCACACACACGCACACACACACGCGCTCGCACACACACACGCACGCGAATAAACAGGCACACACGCACGCACGCGCACACACACACACACACAAACACATCGACAGGGTGTTGATGTAGATGAATATGTTGCCCCCTGTGGCTAGTGCCTCTAATCTATCGCAGTGAGCATTTATTCCAATCATCTCCACACATGTTAATTTCAAAAACCCTGCAAAGGGGTGTGTGTCTGTGTGTGCATGTGTGGGTTTGTGCACTTGTTTGTGTGCATGCGATAGAGTGTGGGCCTGTTTGTCTATCTGCTTATACATACGGAGGGGATATTGCAGAATATTCTTCTATCACAGTTGAGCTTTAACTTATTACACACAGAGCCCTCTGAGGCACTTTCAAATCCAAACACACACTCACACACACACAGACACACTCACACACACATGCAGGAAAGCCGGACAGGATTTCCAGAGAGAAAAGCCAACCCAGAGGACACCCAGCTAGAGTTAAGTCGCATCTCTCCAATGTTCACCACTCCAGTCCTGATGAGATACGGTCTGCAGCTGTTTGTGTTCGTCTCTATGATAATGCAATCCCACCATGGCACATGGCGAGATGTTCCCTCAAACTCTCCCCTCCAAACTTGGAGACGAGTGAGCTTTGATTGAAGTTTGTCGGCTGTGATTGGGCATTGTATGTGTCGAAGCAGTGTGTGTGTGTGTGTGTCTGCCCTACCCGTTCAGCAAGAAGAGCCGGACTGTCAGCCCCCCTCCGTTCCATCTCTGCCCCAATCTCAAGTCCATCCATCCACATCATCCAGAGTCCTAGTCGACCAAGTAAATGTGGGATCACTTCATCTACCACTCCCTCTGTGTGTGTGTGTGTGTGTGTGTGTGTGTGTCTATGCAAGTTCCTGTAAGCTACTTATTTTGAAGGTTCGCGTCTCAATGTACCACATGTGGTCAAGTATTCTTATTAATAAAAATGCTAGTACATAAAATTGGTATTCTCAAGGTTCGCCTTCAAGAAAATAACTCCTGAGTGATCGTGAGTGTTTGTGCGTGCGCATGGGTTCAGCACACTCTAAAAGCTAAAAGCTATATGCCACGTCGTTGTTTGCCGTGTGTGTTTTGCGGAGTGTGTCCTGTCGCTACAGTTGACCAAGGCATTTAGCCTCGCGGCGCACAGGACAACTCCCCATTTCCGCCGTGTGATTGGACTGCCAAACACCATGGAAACAACCGTCTGTCATCAGGGAGGAGGGACAAAACAAGTGGAGGAGGGACGTGCACACGTGTAACATGTCACATGCCAAATACACACGCTAACATGCATTACACCCCCCTCCCACACACATACACACACACACATACATGTCAGACAATCAACCACACACACATGTTATCACTTCAGCTCACTAACGCTGTATACATATCTGTAGAACAATGGGGCTGTTGGTAAGGGATATGTGTGTGTGTGTGTGTGTGTGTGTGTGTGTGTGTGTGTGTGTGTGTGTCGGGGAGTTCTGAGAAAAGAGTGCTGGTTCTCTGCCTGCATTCTCCTCTCTAATTACCCTCAACCCCCACCTCACCTCATCTCCCTTCATTAAAGCCAACATTATCACGGCAACCTGGGCAACACATGGCCTTCTACAGAATACACAGGCCATGCAAAATAAACAATGAAGCTCCCCACTGCCTCCCTGCTATAATAATAACAACAACATAGGACGTTTGACCCCAAATGGCTACCCTGAACCGTACAACAGGGTACGCGATACTCCAGGCAGTCTCTGAAACTCCATATATGTTCACATCAAGGAGGATGATTCACACTTCAAAGATGGCGGTGAGGTGATCGGTGCCCCTCCGCTCAGAGGGTGGATAACTCAACTCAGCTGAACGCTGATGAGGTAGTGTTTGCCAGTGTTTCTCAAATAGTGAGCTCTGACTCCAAACACATTCTGAAATCGACAAGCAACTGGGTGCAGGTTAATTACCTAGAGGAGGCCATAGAGATAAATTAAAAATGAAAAGAACTCGCAATGAATTCTTAACATAAGAGAGGGCCAGGGATTCATGGGATTTTTGATCTCATGGCAAAGTATTGGATTTATAATTCTGTACTAAAGCAGTACATCTTTAATGTAACTGTGAGGGGAGAAAAAAAAGATTAAAAAAGTTATGTAGCTCAAACAAAATGAAAATGTTGAAATGTCCCCAGCAATGATGCTATCTTAGCTAATTACTGTCAGCCGACAGGTAACGAGAAATACTGAAAAACAGTGCAACATAAACACGATACAGAAACACGTTTGAAATATGAAAGAGTTATTTGTTTAATTATGAATAACGAGGCTAAATAGATGCAGCTAATCAAATGTTGATTATCTCCACATCAGAGGGGTTCTCTGTTGGCATAGACTTCCTGTGTAGGCAGCCTGTCCAATGTCATAAATAGCCTTTGAGTGACAGCTGATAAGGAATCGTGATTAACTGAAAGGTCACATTCATTAATACCATTTACCAAGTATGCACACCTACACCCACTCACAAAGACTCTTAGAAACAATTTACACACACAGACCGTTGACTGGGTAATCTTAAATGATGAATTCTTATAAGTGAATACCAATACAAAAAACATATCAACATACCAACGAATGATTTGTGTCACCCTGGGCATTCAATAAACATGTTTGCTGGAAATGTTTTTTCACCAATATGTGTTTTTGCGTGCGTGAATGCCTTATTCTTAAAGGAAGAAGCTGAAATGTGGCAACATACATTTACAGTAAGCGTAAGATTACAATCAATCAGTAATCTCTTTTCTTGTCCTCGATGTTTCTCTTTTTTTAGTTCTCTCCCCTTCTCTCTCTTCCCTCTCCCTGACGTCAGTCCCCAAGGTCACAGCTGACTGCTTCTCTGACCTATGAGTTACGAGGGGTAAAAACTAGAACATAACCGTACACTCACAACACACACACACACACACACACACACACACAGACACACACACACACACACACACACACACACACACACACACACACACACACACACACACACAGTCATAGTCATACACAGACTCAGACATCCACAAAAAGCTGGCCAGCACTTTCACATCCCTGCTAATGATTATCTATTACTTCACTGATAATCGAATAGGTTTAAATAGGCTTTTCCTGCAAACGCATTTTATTGCTAAAGGGCAACGATCGTGTGTGTTTGATCTGTAGTGAAATCTCACTTTACGAATAGAAAGATTTTAGACCCATAAATAGAATAGAAGAGAGAGAGAGAAATAGAGAGGGAGAAAATAATGAAAATGCGTTGAATTTTACAAGCCAATCGATTCGTTGTTGCTTATGATCAATTCGATACATAATATAATCTGACAAGTGCAGTTTAAGAAATAGAAAGGTGAGAATTTATCTTCTCGGTAATGGGGTGAGGGGAAAGAATGGGAGAGAGAGGGGAGGGGAGACTGAGGGCTGAGAAGAGATGAGCCGAGAGGGGGAGGAGAGGAGGGTATTTGTCTTCCCAGATATCAACTTGGCTTTTCAGATGAGGTTAGGGCTGCTAACAAATGGCTGTGGCCTGTCTGTACATCTATTACACACACAGACACACAGACACACACACACACACACACACACACAGTGAGGGATGTGGGAGGAAGGCTGACCGTTTATAAGCCTGGAAACATTTCCCGCCATGACACATGGATCTGTCCGTTCAGGGTCTGTGTGTTTCTTTGTGTGTGTGTGTGTATGTTTTGTATGTTTGTGTTTGAGTGCTTATGTATGGGTGTTTGAGGGAATATATGTATACATTGTTTGTAAAATGTTTGTCCCAAATGTTTTTCAGATTCCCATTCACGTTTTCCTTTTTGTCTGTGTGTGTGTGTGTGTGTGTGTGTGCGTGTGCGTGTGTATAGTGTGTCTTTCTGTGCCTGACTCCAGGGTGTGTATAATGGCTGTTCTGAGGTGACTGGTGTAAATACTATTGTGAGGATGGATAGACGTTGAGAGCAAAAGACCAGGAGGAGCTTGTTAACCTGAAAAAGAAAAAGTCAAAGACACCTATTTAGAGAATCACTGTCACAGCCAGACCTAGCTTTCTGTGTACGTGTGTGTGTTTTTGTGTGTGTGTGTAGGTGTGATGACCCCAGTGTGATTTCTGGGGTCAGGTAATAACTGCAAGAGCGATTTTGTGAAGGAGCTCTTAGCAATCAGCCCCAGCAGAACGAAAAGGCACCTACTTCACAGAAGCACACACACACACCACTGCAGATACGGGGAGAAGAACTGGCTGAAGAGCTCTTGGCTTCTGAACCCAGAAAGAGTTCAAACTGTAAGGTAGCAGACAGGGGATGAAAGGGAAGAAGAGAGGAGAGAAGAGGTGAGTAAAGAGGATCCAAATCAGAGAAGAGGGAGAAGAGGTGAAGAATAAAAACGAGTCACAAGGAGGGATGGAGAGACAAAGAAAATGAGCGGAGCGCACAGAAGTCGAAGGGACACGAGAGAGGAGGAAAGGTATATCAGAGGGAAAACACACACACACAAAAAAAATGGGTTTTGATTAATTTAGTCAGGGGAGAGCACAAATGGCGCGTACACATCCATGGGCGCCCCGGGTGGTGAGTCATGGTGACATTGTCACAATCATTCTGACTGGCTGTGCCTGTGACCATTACCTAAGCCCCCGTGCCTCAACAATCTCTCTGTCTTGTTTCCCGTTCTCTGCCTGACCTCTTCCACTGCCTTCCTTTCTCTTTCACCTTTTTTTTTCAACCGTCTAAAGTATATACTTTATGATAGTAAACTTTCGAAAGTTAGCTTGTGTTCCTGAGTCGAACAGATTGGAGTTCTATACCGCATGAAACTCGAGTAACAACAGTTGCTGTGAAACGTTTTATTCTAGACAGCGGAACAGAGCAACGTTACTATTATCTATAACAATCATAATCAATAGTGCCAGATAGCACAGAGATCTGCAGGTCCTTACTTTTTCAATCGAAAGCGTAATAAGAACGTTGGTGCAGATATTGGTATAAAATCAAATTCCACTTTACCCTCATGGTTTATTTACAGAAATGCACATGGCAGAAATACAGTAGCCCTGTGATCAAGTTTCTCTGTGTGTGCTTGTGGGTGTGTGTGAATATTTAAAATCAAGACTCTTTGGGCTTGGCTGGGCCTGCTGTTTATACCTCATATGTCATACTGATACTTCTGTCCAAAACACTGGCACAATCTCAACCACACGCACATTCTCTCTTCCTCTCTCACACAGAGACACTGTCACATGCACAAACAAACAGTCATCTTTAATTAACAAGTCCATCTGCTACAGCTGGCTACAGGAACGATGTTGTAATAGAAGCCAGCTGAACCTCAATGGGGGAGGGGGGGCAACACACCGAGTTATTTTACAAACTACCTCCAATGCAAATCCCCCTCCTCTGGACATGCATAAAAAACCTGCTGATATGGTACTGAATTCCCGGTGCCTCTACTCTCTGCTGATGCTACCTTACTTTCATCCTTCCCCCTCTCAAAAACAAAGGCAAAATACTTCAGGACAGTGGATGTCCTTGAAAAAAAAATATCATCATGACATGTGGTTCAGTGATCTGTGTGTGTGTGTGTTTTGTGTGCGTGACGTAGCTGAGGTGCGGAGATAGCTGGCTCATGTGGTTTATGACCTGACAAATTAAATAGGGAGGCATGCGGCAGCCATTAAACCGCGTGTGTGCCTGTGTGTTTGTGTGTGTGTGTGTGTGTGTGAGAGAGAGAGAGAGCGAGCACTGAGTGAGGGGGCAGTGATCACAGCCTCATTGGACCGTTAGTGAGAGCAGAATGGTCACATTTAGAGGCCTATAAAACACCGTCCCAATGAAGGCTTTACTGTGGGCGCGTGTGTGTTTGTGTTAATATGTCATGGAGCCACTTGAAGAGAGTATGCCTGCGTAGGCATGGACAACGCAGGTGGAGGAATAAGGATGTTAATATTTATGTTACGGATACTTCCAACTTCTAATGGTAACGCCCCGTGCTGAGCATCTTCACACGGATGAGATCCAACAGGTTTTGTTCAGTGTTAAGGAAGGAAAGAAAGGAGGCGTGAACGAAACGCGGGATTGAAATAAGAGCCGAGTTATGAAAGTGGAAAGGAAAAAGAATCAAGCTGAGGTTATCAAAAAGGGGTAAAGAAACAATGTTCTTTTTCGGGTGACGATGTCATGTCTTATTCATTCTGTGCTTTTCCTGAAAGTAGCAAGGGAGCAAAAAGTATACAAAGACACACACACACACACACACACACACACACACACACACACAGACTTTCTTAATGTAGCAAGGGACTCAGACACATGTGTATACAAACACACCCAGACACAGACGCAAGCACACACACTTTGTTAATGTGGCAAGGGACTCTGGAGCAGCCTGGTCTGTTTAATGCAATGAGACATAAATACACCATGCTGACTCTGAGTATATGCGCAAGCACACATGTGTAATAAGTTGTGGATAATATTCACAATGCGAGGCAAAGAGAGTGTTAGCATCGATTCCAATGGTAGCAGATGGCAGGTATAAGAGGAGCGATAAATACAAAATAAATCTGAATAAAGTGGTGTGTGTATGTGTCGAGGAATCCAATCTGCAGGGAAAAGGGCCTTAATGCAGTATTTAACAGGAGAACAAGTAGATTAGATTTGTCTTAAGAAGAGAGCAGACAGCAAACTGAGTGGAGACATACATAAACTATGCCTCTCTCTAGTGCTGGAAATTGCTTGTACCGTTCCCCATACTGACGATTATCTCTTACTGAGTTCAGTAGGAGTACATCCCATTATTACAACAAAGAAAAAATAAATTACACATTTTTCATTTTTTATTCATCCTTTACTTGGACGGAAAACGTCCTTTGAGAGCGGAGCCTATAACAAAGGAGTGCCTTGCAACAATGCAAAATGAATTATGCATCTTATCTGTGGATGAAACATACAGATAGATGATGAAACAGCATCAGTTACTATATGGAGTGCTCCATGGATGCATATACTGGGCACAGATGGTGGGGGTTTATTGCAAACGTATTTAAGTTTCAATCGAAAATCATGGATCTGTAAGAAATCCAAGCCCACTAAACCACTGAGCTACACAGTAGGACAAAGAACCACACTGATGTATTTATGTGTTTGCTCCTTCGTTCCCTCTGTCTCCCTTGAAATCGCCAACAGAACAGGGAAGTTAGCTGATTATTTCCCTTGTGATATTACAGAGTGTTCTCTTACACTCACTAATGCTTGGATAAATGTTGATGAGATTTGCGTTATCCTGGAGACATCACACTCACACACACGACACATGGGACAGGCTGACCACATGACCACCAACGCTGGCTACCATGGAAACTGTCTCCTAAACCGGTGGGAAAAGGGAAGGAGGGGTCAGAGACGAGTACAAGGAGAGACACGCTATAAAAGAGAGAAAGAAAGAGGGAGTAAAAAGATGGAAAGAAACAAAAAGACAGAGCGAGTGACCTGGCTGCAGGGTAGGACAGTGGTCTCCCATGACAACCACTAGTCCGGTGGAGAGGGCGGACAGAGGGGACGAGCAGAGCAGAAGAGGAGGAGAGGAAAGGCGGGATAAACAGATAGAAATGAATACGGAGTAGAAAGGCTTTGAGGAATGAGACGGGAATGAGAAGCAGGGCCAGAAAAGGCATAAAGAGGATGAAGGGACACATCTCAGAGACCATGGGGTCCTGGATGATAGAGGGCCGAGGAAAATGACAAAAGAGGAGAGTGGGAGAGAGATAAGAAGTTGGGGAGGGGGATGATGAGTGGAGGACAGACAGCCAGTGAGGTGTGACAGGGAAGACCTTGAGGTCAGCAACCATCAGCTTTCTTTTGCCTCTCTGTCTTTCTCACCTGTCACACCGAAGCCGGCACTTTGTGCTCCAGTGTGCACACGTTTGCATGTGCATGCGTTAACATGAGTGTTTGTTTCGGCCTGCATGACTGTGTGCTTTTGCACCCTCTGATGAGAGTATCATTAGCTCAGCCTTGTGAAGGTGCTCTTGTGTTAATTGAGCGGTTATTTTCTTGTTGTTGGAATGAACAGAGAAAATTAGACTGGAGAGGACTGTTGTACTGATTGGTACAGTAGAACTCTCTGGGGGCGCTCGTGTAGAGTGTGTTTTCTATAGGGCCCCGGTGAAGTTTATAACAACACGTTACAGGAAATGGAACCAGCTACTTCTCTATGGCAGTTTGTTGTTTCGCGTAACAACCAAAATGGTTCTTATTTTATCTACACCATATTCTGGCTTGGTTTATATTGTTGCTAGAAATACTTCTGTATTTATTATTTATTTGTGGATAACTGGAATTAGCACACATCGGTGCCGTGAACATAGCATTATTTTAGTAGAATTTCAAACATTAAGTTCAGGTCTTTTAAACTACTTACACAATGGTGCAATCACATGCTTATACTGCATGGTTAGGAACATATCCAACTGTGCCCTAGTATGTATTTTGAGAAAGAAGTGTCACCATTTATTTCTGTTTTTGTGTCTGCTACTACATGCAGGCACTTTCCTAACAAAATATGGATTGCATTGCAAAAGTTGGAAACTAGCTGCTCTCCACTGGTTTTCATGACATGTGCACACTGAACATTTTACAAAGTAATCAGGGTTTTGCAGAGGTAAAAGTTCCTCCCCATAGGGACATGTGTGTGTGTGTGTGTGTGTCTCATACAGAATGCCTGTCCTATATAGAATGATAATTACACCCTCCATTTGAAGCCTCTAATTATGCCCCCTGTGTTTCTTTCTCTCAATCCCTCTCACACAAACACACACACACACACACACACACACACACCAAGCTGAAAACAGAAACACTGTGAAATTGGCCATGAGGAGCATGAATGGCATCGTCTTACGGGATGACTGCATTAATACAGAGGAGCATGAGGAGGAAAGCAGTAGATCAGGAGGGAGGAGAATAGAGGAGAGAAAATGGGGTGACGAGATGAAACACGAGGGAAAGTTTGGCGCTGGTATCCGTGTTAATCTTTCTAGATATCACTGACTTTCCTACTATGACCATCATCCTCAGCGTTATTCCATTACACATTCAGTTTTATTCATTTAAAATGACAACCATGGTTTTATAGTCTGTGTAATAGGCAATGACCACCCATCTGCAATTGGAAAAGCTTCAGTCTCTGCTCTGGTATCTGCGTAAATCTTTTAAGATGGCTTTGACTGTTGATCTGCAATTGGAGACGCTCCAGAAAGCAATTAATCATGAAACAAACACTCATATTCCATCATTATAATTGTGTGTGTGTGCGTGTGTGTGTGTAAGAATGTTCCTCTGTAATGTGTGCGTGTTTGGATGTGTGTGGCCAGGTGAAAGGAAAGGGTCTATGCTGGGTCAAAGCAAAACAGCTGCCCGGACACACAGACACAAACACACAGGTCTGCACCTATTAGCTCAGCTGGCAGCCTGCAACCAGAACTCCTCATCTGGGTTCACTGACTATACTGTCTACCAGACACACACACACACACACACACACACACACACACACACACACACACACAGCAGCAGCAACACATTACCTATACCTCTTCTCCATGTCAGCAGGGAACCAAGAGAATCAGGTTGACATGGAAGCCCTGTCAACCGTCTCCCTCCCTCTACCCCTCTCCCATTAGTCCTCTCTTTAACCTTGATTCTCCTGGGTATATAGGACCATCTCCATGCTGTGGTGCTAATTTGATGCTAAAACATTCGTTCATGACACTCTCTACACATTCACACACACATACACATACACACACACACGCACAAAGCCACTGTGACAGTTTGTGCAGTGAATCTATAATCCCATATCTCATTACGGATGGGAGTAATGTTCTCTGACCCTTGCTTAAAAAGGCAATGCAATATGGATGGATTAATGGTGCTAACATTGAGGGATCAGGGGGAAAAGTTATCTTCACTCGAACCTGAAGATGCTACGACATTTTTCAGTTCTAGCCCCTTCAGCTACGTACTTAAACTCAGGGACACAAACAATTTCTTAAGCTGTGCGTGAATCCGGGGAGCTCTTGTTCGACATATCCAGCGTTATCCATTAGATAAAGCATTATCATTAGAAGACGCGGGTAGACCAGTTGCATGTCACACACAGCCAGGATGAGGCAAAACATCCTTTCAATTCGGCTGCAGGCTCCCCACTGGTCTACCATTAGGGCTCTAAACTTCAGTCTATCACAGCAGGGGTGTGCAGACACAGGGAACCCAAATAGGAGCGAGAAAGAGAGAGGGAGCAGAAAGAGATGCAAGAGAGAAAAAAAAACAGAGGAAGCGGTAAAAGAGCAAAGTAATAGATGATAAAAAGAGCAGCGAGTAAATGAGATAGAGGACTCCTCCTCCTCATGGTTCCTCTGCCCTTTTCCTATTCTCTACATCCTCCATGCACAGCATGAGCCCGCCAGATAAGATAGGAGCAGCGGTGATAGATAAAAAAATAATTTGCCAGAGAAAAACAACGACATTAAAGCAGCGAGAGGCCAGGCACCTACTGGTTTATGCTGGGAAATCAAGGGGGTCTTCCAAACAGAGAAGTGGGAGTCAGTCCAATGTGCTGGCATTGCGTTTCACCTGCATAGAATAGAGCTTGCAAATAGCCAGGTGTAGGATTATGAATCCCAAGGGGATAACTCAACTCTGCTTCTCCGGGTATCCATTTTTTTCACATATCTAAGTGGATGAGACACACAAACACATACTGGGTTCCCGACTGAACCAATAGGGTGATATTATTGAAATGCCCAACCATGCAGGTCTGGTAAAATCCTTGATTTTCCTCTCATTTTCTGGGACTGTTATAATTCACAGGCGTACCATGGTAGCATTCAGCAAAATTAAAATATGAAAAAATATGACTTGTATTTCCACAATTTGCGATGCGAGCTCTCTGCTCGTATTCACAAGTAAGTGGTGTGTATGATAGAGGCCTGCACTGAGCTCTTCAACCAACAGTAGGACCTTTCAAGCCACCTTCTCTTTTCCTAATCCTTTGCTTTCCTCCTTCACTCGATTGGACTCCCTCCCTCCATCTGGGGCAAATGTTTTTTAGACCCCTAGTCACCGTGATATTAAAATTCCCACTGTCTGTTCCTTGAATGCATGCCTTTGCATCTCCATTACAGTAACCAACTCCCCATTGGGAGCGCCATGGAGAGTAAACCATGACTGCTTCACGCAATCTTCCCTTATAAGATTACTACGTTTGGAACAGTTTTAGACCTTTAGACATTTCCAACTCAAGTTTCAATGAAAAATAAAAAGGAGCTTGGCAGGTTCAACAAAACACAATTCAGTAACAATTCTGACAGGCAGACAGATGAAACATCTAGGGGATGGTTCACCAGCTTGGACAATCATGATTTCCAGTCATAGGACAATACGCTACTTGGTTTACGGTCAGCAGAACAACCACTTAAGCGTATGTCAATATACAGATTACAAAGATTTAACCAGGATAATTTCACAACCTTAAGGTTTGTGTCATGTTGAACACATGGAAGATCTGCAACACAATTATGTGACTTATTATAAAAAACTGTGTTTCAGCTATGATTCAGACATTGCAATCATTGCATCCGGTGTTTTCAGTTTTGGTGATTTTCAAGCACAACCTCATGTTTCCTGGTCTAACCTTAGATCGAAAGTGATTTGTCAGTTCAATTAAACTTGCAGCCGAATGTTTGGTCTGACCACAAATGTCATACACTTTGTTGACAGAACGTTGTAATATCAATGCAGAAACTCTTGTCGAGACAGACTGAACCAAAGATGATGCTATCCTCAAATCATTTAATGAAAAATCCTTGTCTGGTGTTTGAAAGTTGTTTTGGAACCACGATTGTTTAGCCTGTATATAAAGTCCTCTATCTATTGACTGTCAGCTCAAAGAACAGTTTACATTCATCTGCCAGTTTGGGCCCTGTGCTGAATGCAGGCATAACATGGGCTAGATATGGAGCTTTGTTATAGCCACTTTGTTAAGGGTTCAATTTTATGCAGACAATAATATCTACTTCCCATTTATGTATCTACAACTGTATTTACATCCATGAGACATTTAGGTTATGTCTAACGTATGATGAAGAGATGATACGGAAGCACCAAGGCTGTTGTATAACAGTGCACTGGTGTGCCTAAAAGAAAGCTGCTGCAGTAGACTTGGGTTTGGTTTCACACACACACACTACAGTTCCACAGGGTCAAATAGAGATCACATTAATTGGCTGAGGGTAAGGTGGATGGGGGAGATGTCACAGGAAACCTATATTCAGACCTCATACATCATAAATGACTGACAGCGCACTTACTATTCCGAGCAGAACAACCAGCATCAGAGACGGATAACGCGGCCTATTGACTATTCTGCCTATGTATGAGCACCCTCCAGTGGCCACTAGAAAAATACAGTAGAAATACTAGGGACCATTTCATACATACTCTATCTCTAGTGCACTTCTATGCAATCGCATGCTCTTTTTAATCCATAGTTAAATCAGTGTATTGATGCATCTTATAGCGAGGTACATTAGTTACAAAGTAGCAAACTATATTTTATTCTATGTGAATATACAAGATAAACATAGAACATAAGATTTAGATGATTAACTAGATTGTAAGCCAATGGCAAAATCTGTTACTTATAAATTGTTATATTAACAATTTCTCAAAACCACGCATTGTAATCAGCTAATCGAATGTTATGCCCATAGAAAAATAGATACTACCACCTGTGAAATAAAGTAACTTAAAATGACAACATTAAAATAAATTGAGGGAGATTGAGTGAGAGTATCACATTTTATTTAAAGTGAAAGCTATATTTATACAAAAAGATTAACGTTGTTTTTTATAATGCGAACGTTTGCACTAGGACAGAATTCCGACAAAGGAACCATCACACACTTGAAGCCGCAAATGTTTAATCGCACATCACAAATTGATGACAGAAGTACTAGCTTATCACCATGACGATCAATATCACATTAAAACATCGGTAGAAAAAACATCCCCACCTGTTTACCATGGCTACGCAGATTACCATTAAAATCAAGAAAGAAACTAATTCAAAAACAATTAATCGCCTAAAATCAGGACAAGAAAAATTTTTGTCAAGAGAGCGATAGAACTCTTGAACTTGATTCATACAGAAGGAAGAGAGCTTGGATTTAAACCTACAAAGTGTAGAGAAAAGTACAAGACACCTTAAGTCTTCCTCTCCTCTTACTAATTAGCATGTTCACCACATTCCTCTCAGAATTAAAAATGTGTTAACACGTGAACGTTCCTGCGATAAGAAACAGAAACGGGCCTGACAGCTCCCTCGGGCTGGATTCAACGCCTCTTGTCTTTCCTATCAGACTTATGGCCTCTGTCACTGCGAGACGACCTCTTCCCCTCCGGACTCCTCCTCTTCCTCTTCGGGTCCTTGGACTCTCTTCCACCTCCACCCCCTGTTTTAGAGGACTTGTGGCTCCTCTCTCCACCCTTCTTCCTCTCTTGTTCCCTCTCAGAGGGCCTTCTTCTCTGCTTCTTGTCCCGGCTTCGGCTGCGACTACTATTGGACGAGGAAGAGGAGGAGCTTCCAGACGAGGAGGAACTTGATCCCGAGGAACTTGATGAGCTTCCACTAGAGGAGGAGCCTGACGAGGAGGTACTGCTGCTGCTCTTACTACGCCCCTTTCTCTTTTCCTTCTTCCGGCCTCGGCTCTCCTCCTGGCCCCCCTGAGGGGCCGGGTTGGAGCTGGGGACCTCTGGGGCTTTAGGCACAGGGTCTTGGGGGCTCTGGCTCTCAGCCTCTGCGCCCTGAACCATGTCTAGCCCAGGTATGCTGGTGTCCAGCCCATGCTCAATGAGGGGTATCTGGGCAATAGGGGCTGGAGGCACTACCTCGGGTGCAGCAGGCTCCAGGTCTGGAACCCCAAGCAAGGGGACAGCTACCACCTCGGGGCAAGGGTCGGGAGCATCAGGGCTGGGGAGGGCGAGGTCAGCGGGCTGGGCTTCCTGCTTCTCTTCTAGGATTGCGGTTTCAACCACTGTGGGGCCTTGGACGCTGTCTACCTTTACCGATTCCTGTTTCACTTCTGCCTTCCTCTTTTCCTCTTTCCGCTTGCTTTCCACCTCTACTGACACTGGGGTCTCCCCTGTCTTCATGCCACCACCTTTACTCTTCCCCTCCTCTTTCTGCTCTAACCCCTGATCTCCCTCTTCCCTGACCACCATTAGCTCTTCATCATTCTCTTTGTCCTTCTTAGAGCCCTTCCTCAATTCTTTTTCCTCCCGGTTCCCCCCCTTATCTACTACCCTTTCCTCACGCTTTTTCACTTTTTCCTTTCCGTTCTTCTCTTTTTCATTCCGCTCTTTCTCATTCCTCTCCTTCTCCTCCTGCTCTTCCTCCTCCTCCTCCATTTCTATATCGTCACGGTTACCTGTCACTTTAACTACCTGACCCATGGGCTTACCATCCTCTGAGTGGTCCGTCTTCGTTGCCGTAGCAACCGCCTCCTGGTCCCTCTCCCGCTGCGACTGTCGCCGAGGGCGGGACTCCATCTTACAGAGGTGCTCAGCAAACGCCTTGCTCCGCTCCTCAAACACAACTAAACCCACACACAGGAGATGAGTTACTTTTTTGGTATTTAAGACATTTCAGTTGATTTATTAAATATGTTTAGATGAACACAATCAAGACTAAGACATTTTAGGGATCTGCTGATAGCCTGATAAAGCATATGGTTTCATCGCTTACCATTTAGTTTTTTCTGAGACTCTTCAAGGAGCTTTTGAGTGGCGGAACACATCTTGGCAGGCAGGTAGAAGAGGTTGGGCTTGGCTTTGGTTCGGATGTACTTGACCAGTTTAGCATTGTGTCCGTTCCACTCCTCTTGCTGGGAAGAGATAGGCAGGGAGAGAACAGAGTAAATAGAACAAGCTGGAAACCTCAATAGCCATTAAAAACCCTGCATGTAAAATAATAGATGGCAAATAAATGGCATATGTAACTAATCAGTAAATTACCATAAAGTACATTTATTTGCCTTGAAAAAAAAAAATGAAAAAAGAAAAACAGCACAGGAGAGTGGCCAATTTAAAGAAAGGCTTTGTAGGAAAAAGGCAATCAGTATATAATCCTTCAAAGGCCCCAAAGAACCAGTAGCATATGACAACTTCTTACCAACTGTGCGAGCTCCAATTTCTGTTCCAGCAGCCGAAGTTCTGTCTGCTTGGCTTTCCTCTCCTCAAACAACTCCTTTCTCTCGCTCTCTATTCTTTTCTTCTCTGTCTCAGCCTGCACTTCCAGCTTCTGCTCAATCTCACAGCGGCGCTTTTGCTAAGAACATGGAGGGGTGGTAAGAGGACCAAGAGAGGAACACAACATTTTTACTTTACAACAGTGGCTAGATTCCTACAGGTGAAAACATTGTCTAAACTAAGCGATGAGAACCACTAATCTGATCTATCCCCATCTCACCTTCTCTGTCGCCACATTGGACTCCTGTTTGAATTTCTGCAATGTCCCCATCAAAAGGCCAAACATGCGCCGATTCCTTAAAGATACAAGCAACATAGTATCAGGTAACAGTTAAGAAATGGACTTTCGGATTCGGACAAAGACTAGTCCACAAATGATGCTCATCTAGATTCTGATCTAGGTGCAGCAGTAGCTTTAACCCACCTCTGCTTGCCCCTTTCATCAATGGTCTGATCCTGGATCAGATCTCGGCGTGTGCGCTCCTTGGAGGTAGCAACCACTGATGACTGCAACGCTGGCTGGAGCAGAAACAGGTAATGAAGGTTAGCTCCAAGGACTTACAGTAAAACCACGCAAATGTTGAGGAGAATGTTTCAAAATGCTGGAACAGATCAATCTCTACGGGTCAAAATTGACAGTAGCCAATAAAAGATATTACCTCTGTTTTACATATATATACAAACTAAGCATGCAAACTAATCGGAGTCCCAATCATTCCCTTAAACTGTGAGAATATTTGGTATAGACAAGAGAGATATGAATTAGATCCCATAACAAAAGTGTGCTGTTCGTGGCACCACAGTTTTGGTTGCACCAAACTGGACACCTGACTGACGAAAGTACTCTGATTAGATGGCCCTTAAATACTAGTCCCTATGACATTAAATGGTACACTACAAAATCACTCATTAGAATGCATTCATTTTTTCCCCAATGAAACTGCACAGATATGGTTGCAGCCTGGAGTGACTACTATCACACTATCACCTTTTTGACATCGTCATCATCCTCAGCGTCGCTGTCATGACGTGAGTCTCTCCTGGCTCTCTGGTCTCCAGCCAGTCTAAGATTACAACAGTAAGTAAAGCACAACTTCAAACACTAACTTTTAACAAATGTCCTATTACATTTAATCTCTTAATACTATTTGTACTAGGAATGGTTCTAAAAATACTAATGTCTTAACTGCATCAAACAAATTGAGTGCTGGATGCAAGACTAAATTATGGCGGTATTGGCAATATATTATTTGTGATCAATTCCTCACCTCAACAGGGCCCCTTCAATGTCCCTCTGCTTAGCTGGGGGTCCACCTCCTATGTCAGAGAGTCCACGCCTGGAGACAAATAAATAACATTTAAGAGGCTCAAAAACACGTATTTTGTAATGTACATTTATACAATTAGTATTTGTTGTTAATTAAATCAACATATATAATAACACCTCAGAAGGTTGATTCCTCGGCCTCTACCTCCAACGCCCAGGCCTGGGATGGGGCCACCGGGTCGTCGCACTTGTCCCGGTCTAGAGAGACATGCATAGCGCCCAAATTATTCTCACATTGTAACTCAAATAATATTTACCTAATCTACAACAGCCGTTGAAAAACTGAATTAGTACACAAACGAGAAAAAAGGCCTCGTGATAGTGAAAGTGCTGCCAATAAGGGGTAGGGCCCACAATGGGGCACGGCTACTTTCTACACGAAACAGTAGCTAGCAAGAATGCGTATCAAACATATAGAGAAGCTAAAGCTAAACGATCATTCTTGGATCCGAGAGAGCTTGAACTTATTGTGAGCGGCTCTATTACTTAACTGCGTTTAAATTACAAGATTGAGCAAGGAATAGTCAGCTAGGCTTCTAGCTAGCAGCTAGGCTTTCAGCTAGCAAAGACAAAGTTATGCTAGGCAACGTTAGCTGAGATAGCCATTGTTGCATGGCCCACTGCCTCACGTGAGTACCGTTAAAAACATGTAACCACAAATGTATTTTCTCAAAAATGTATAGTTTATGTCTCACCTAGATTCATTTGGATCGCGTCCTGTTAATTTACGTATGTTATCGTCCACATTTCTCAAGCCCTCCTTAGCTTTTTCAAGCTGGTCTTGCAAACTTCGCACTGCCACCGCCATCTTCACACAGCGCGTTCACTCAGTCAATCCTCACGCGCTAAGCATCACTGGGAAACAAAAATGCTTTGAATGCCTCATGCCATGGTCCGCCCTCAAGTGGCAGGATTTACATTTAGCTAGATATAGCTAAATCATCTATAAAAAATGCATGAAATTGCGCCAAAAAATTTTCGTAATTTGGCATTAAAGACGAAATTATATCCGCTTCAAAGTTTTACTGTCGATTTGCCGATATGTTCAAACAATTTCATGCCCGAGGCTTCTCCACACGAAGATTTCATTGCGAGACCAACACAGATTACTGCCTGCTGCCAGTACCACTGCATTTCTGTTTTGAATGAACCCTAAAAGATAGAAGGTGGGCTTCCTATACTGACGGAATGATCGAACACACAAGGTGCAACAAAGTACTGTATTTAATTATGTTTTCGGCCAAGAAGAACACGCTTGTCTACATTCTTACAGTGGATTACCAAAAATATTCATAAACAAAAATCATGTTTTGTCCCAATCCTGTACTACAGACGAATACATTAATTTAGGTCTCATGACGAAGACAAAAATGCACTTTTTTTGTCCCTTATTCTGTAAGAGAACCGAACCCAACCCCAACAGAACTAGTCATGTCATACTTCTGCTTCATATATAGGCCTAAATAATGACAAAAACAACCTTGTTGTAACGCTTCCACTAGTGCATTCCTGCATTGGGGGAATTGCATTTCTTTGGGAAATCAATGTCTGCTATTCCCTATCGCTTCCATTTCAGCGTTTGCTCACAATTTCAAGATGAGCACTCATCTGAGCAGCTCTGGTAACCAGAATGTCACTATTTTGGATTTCATAGCGCATTCTTATCTTCCAATCCTGGATTCAATGACTCCTTTCCCAAAGGTCACTCCTGATCAGCCAAGTCGTTCTGCTCAAAGTACCTGTCACATCAGGAATAAAAGTTGGTCAGTTGGTGCATGACAATTTGAGAAATATAATTCACTCATCAGCTTACCTGGCTACCAAGCAGATCATGAGATTCAAAGCTGACAGCCTATGGTCTTCTAGACTCTCCTAAATCCATAAAACATTTAAAAGGAAAATATAAACTCTGCAGTGGAACACAAACAGTTGAACGCAGTGGGCTAGACCTCTTAAAACATCTCCTAAAAGACATACCAGACTGACCCGGACCTCAGCACATCTCCTGGCCAACTGACGGATAAGGGAGTGGGCTTCTGGG
Source organism: Galaxias brevipinnis (assembly GCA_036023535.2). NCBI lineage: Eukaryota > Metazoa > Chordata > Actinopteri > Galaxiiformes > Galaxiidae > Galaxias > Galaxias brevipinnis. The sequence goes on along the minus strand of JAVQIZ010148737.1, from coordinate 6,044 downwards.
AGAAGGGGCTTCTCTAGACAGGCCAACAACGCATACAGCCACTGGCCCTACACGGACAGCAGGAAAAGACAGACACAGAGGGTTGAGAGTAAGTAGTAAGTAAGCACATTTTATTTGTAAAGCACCTTTCAAAACCAGAGTTACAAGGTGCTGTACAACATAAAAACATACAATGGCAAAGAAATGTAAGAACATAGAACGGTAGAAAGAGATGGATCATAGCCCCGGTCGGTAGTATTGAAAGAGAAACTGACAGTAGCTTCAGAAAAAGGTACATCTGTATGTTGCCTGGTTCTCTCTAGTAAAAAGTTGCATCAACCCAGAGCATTTGCTGAATGTTGAGACAGATCTTACCAGCTGTGGGGTAAACTCCCTCTCTTCAAACCAGTTGATGAGAAACTCCAGAACGGCTGAGACTGTGGCCTGAGAGAGAGACAAAGAGACATAAATTTGACGGAAGGTAAGAAATTGATGGAGAGAAAGATAGATAGGTGTGCGAAATCTATTCGAAAGACATGACAAACACAGATACTTTTCATAATAAACAAACTGACAGAAGGCTTATATGAAATTGGATGTAAAGCCCTGGTGTAAAAATTACATCAGCATGATATAGTTAAAACTGGGGGAATGTTGATCAAAGTGGAAACCTACCTGGTTCAGCCTACTGACAATGCTCAGGAATGGAGGAAAGCCCATCTGTCAAATAAAAGTTAAAACATATTGGTGGTAATGAAACACAGCCAGCAAGATGTGACGCATCATAAATTCAAGTGTATTGTGACAACAGACTACCGGACTAACTCAGAGCTGGGCTTCACCTTGACATAGTCCAAGCCTGGGTCTTTATCTCCAGCCTCACAGGCAGGGCTGTTGAGGCAGACCTTCTCGCCCAGGCAGAACTTCAGCCACCCTTCCTCATCTGTCATCTTGGGCTGGGTGAGAAACAGACAACCACACAAAGAGAAACATTGAAAAAGGTCCAGACATATGGAGGTCATTTTGTCAAATTTAGTCTTTTCAATCATCTAGATCTCAAATAAACAAAATCATCTATTGGTCCCGAATATGACTTACCATCAGAACGTTGTCATCCAGTGCTTGAGTGCTCCAATGTTTTCTGTGCTTGTTGATACTCTGAAAGTACATCATGGTATGTAATGGTTAATGCCATATATGTATAAAACAGCTTAATATTCTGAAACTATTAACTTTGATCCATCACACAAGACTCATGGTCATATGATGCTTCTGTATGTCCCAAAAGTATAATGAAGACAGCTATAGCAGCAGTTTTGTTAGTCGTGGAAGTGGGTTAGCGAGAGGTGTGTTTCATTACCTGTCTGACATCTGAGAAGGTGCTGACTTGAAGTCTCTGCCATGTTAGACTAGGAGAGTAACCTTCTGGAGCTACCTGGCAACTAGGTACCTGTTAAAACGGCAATTACATTTTGTAGCATTAAATTTATAATCCCTCCTTCTGATTCTTTAGGGTTAGGTATGCAGACACAGAACAACAAACTGTTAGACAACCATCTAAATTGACATCCCAGAATGTTCAGGAATGCTACCTTAATCTTAGTTATAACTTACTGGATTGATGTCATAAAACAATTTCCAAAAGCAATATAGAGCACTATATTTAATTTTCACATGAGAGAGACCAATCCTGCCACAGGACTCACTGAGACATTTACTGTTTGCTTCTTTCTTAATTTCTTTGGGTCGATTTTGGCGACAACAACGTCTGGACACAGCGATGCCTCCAGTCTGACGAATAGAGAAGAATCGTTTTTTTTAAAAGCCACTGATCTCTCTTCTTGCAACCACAGTGTGTAGAGAAGACTGCTGTTTAGGTATTCAGAGTAATAATCACAAAAAACATTATCACTTTATACATTCAGTAAATTTTTTCAAGTCAAACTTACTGGACCTGTCGGAGATATTCTTGGGGATTTCTAGGAGGTCCATTCAGATCTAAAACGGAACTTGTGTCACCAGTTTCAATAGGCAGAAGTCTAGGCATTAAATCTTCTACGTCCGACTTCATTGTTGATGATATAATGTTGTTAAGCAAGCCAGTTACCAGGGCACTAACACCATACAAGATAAGTTAAATCATCTACGCATTCCTTAAAATGTATGTTATGCTGTAACAGACCTCCTAGTTCGCAACTAATCGCGCAAGTTTTCGTGAGAGTATGCACACCAACAGACTAAGCGCCATTTTGATTAGTAGCAGATCGTGACGTAGTATTCACGCGTCCGTTACCATGGCACTTTGAGGCTACACGTGCATTTTTTTGTTATGGTAGGGTGAGGAGGGTCAAAGTCTGAAATGTTCTCAAACTAAATTAATGAACTTTAATACTTCTATTATATTATCAAACTATACATTTAGCTTACTGAAAAGCTGTTTTTGAGGATTAAAAAATAACCAAGTCACACCTCTGGCCTACTTTGATTTAGTGCATATAAACCCAATTGTACAAATACTGTTAATTATTACCCTCAAGTTACCACTAAGCTATCTTATCTGTAGTCTCTCCTCGTTTGCCTTTTACCCTCCATGACTGGGAACTGAAGGCAATGTCCACTCTTTGGGCCAACTGTTCAAAGCTGTAGAACATGGAAAGCTAATATACTGGAAATTTTACAATCCAAACAAATCATGGCTATTTTACATAGGCAGCTGTTTTGGATTTTTGCATTAATTCTTCCGATTTTTAATTGGGGTCTGTTGTCTGACTACAAGATTTGTGGAGATTCTGAATGTGAAAGTAAGACTTGTTAAAATGTTGGTGGTTGACGTGTGTTAATGGTCTGTTCTTTTATCTCTTATATCTGTGTGTGTGTGTGTGTGTGTGTGTGTGTGTGTGTGTGTGTGTGTGTGAGTGAGTGTGGGTGCATGTGTGCGTGTGTGTGTGTGTGTTTGTGTGTGTGTAAACTTCTGTATGTTGATCTTGGGTCTTTTTGTGCGTAGGTTTGATGAGCCGGGTCATGGCCAACAGAGACCACCAGGGACAGGACTGCAGATTCCTCAGCTTCAGAAGAGGGGATGTCATATTTGTCTACCACAAGCTCACTGGGAGGAGGGAAGACCTCTGGGCAGGAAGTGTAAGTAAACTTATTGTATACATGTACATTTGAATCTACTACATTACTGGTTACACATTGTTACATTATAAGCTATATTTTATCTAGAGATTTATTACTAGCCAGGCTAAAAGGGCGACACAATAAGCTTTAGGCTTAGGTCTAAGTTACGAATTCGTCTGGTCAAAGTTGTGATTTTTGTCAAACTTTATCAGCCGCTGAGGTGTTTTCTGTGTTTCAGATTGATACACAGTTTGGATATTTTCCAAAAGATGCAGTGAAAGAGGAGGAGATTTATGCCACAGTAGAGAAAGTTGTAGAAACACAGGTATTTTATTTCTTGTGTGTTTATGTTTTTTATTCCTTCAATGTATCAATCCACCAGAAATCATCAGATCTTTGGTGCTTAAAACAGGCAATCAACTAATGTCTTCTTTTGAACCCACAGACATCTGACTTCTTCTGCATTGATGAATCTGGCTCATTAATTGAAAGCGATTCCAAAGAGGAGGTTGACGACTATGACCAAAATGACAAAGCAACCCAGACCACTGATGCGGATTCTGAGAATAAGTTTGAGAGTCCTAAAGTATCAGAGGAGCCCTCCATAGCCCACCATGACTACGCAAAGAGCAGTATCAAACAAACAGAAAGCATAAAAAATGCTGATAATAAAAACAGTGATGTCTCTGAACAGCCTGGAACACAAGGAGATGCCTCTGCTCTTGATGACAGACCAAGTGAACAAGGTGGGTCACAACCCTCTCCTTCTTCTTGGATGGGGTCTACAATGACCACATGGCTTGGGTTCGGAGGAAACAAAGGAGCTGAGGATTCAACAGATATAGAAGAAAAACAAGAGAAGCCAGAGGAGCCTTTCAGGAGCAGGAAGCTGGCTCTGGATATAAATGGTAACCAATTACAGGAAGAACAGAAGAGCAGAGGGACATTTGATTGGCTAGGAGAAGGGCTGACGAGTGCGTTTGGCCAGACTGATCAAAAGCTCAGCAAGGAAGTGGCAGAGACGGTCACAAACCTGGAAGAGAAACCAACACCGTCTCGTTCCTGGTTGGATATGGGCATTGGAGATGTTTTAGGTTATGGTCAAGAGAAGGGCACAATTGATGACATAGTCAAGTCCGATGGGAAAGAGGAGGACACTGACCTTGGGCAATACATAAGCACACACAACACAGACTCTAACCAGCGTCCCGCTGAAAAAGAGCACACCACATTGGAGAGAGATGGCATTCAAGAGGAAGAATATAGTAAAACAGAAAACAAGGGAGAGGACACCAGTCCCAAAACAAGCCTGGATGAAATGAAAGCTGAACCCGTGAAGGATGAGGGATGGTACGGAAGCCTCTATCATAACATAGCTGATCTCTATGGGCAGAAGACAGGTAATGATAATGATAAACACATGGATAAAGGGGATGATAATTTGCCCACTACAGATGTATCTCAATCACAAGTCAGGCAGGAGAACGAAAAGGAGTCGCAGTCTGTTTTCTCAGTAGAGGGAAACTCTGCTATGATGGACTCCCAACTACAGGTAGATGAGGATGATATAGATGAGAATAACAGTAAAAAGGCCAAGAGGGTAGGTGAGGACAGTATTTACCCTGTTAGGGATTCTCTGCAGATGCAGGACAATGAGACCTTGACCGGGGTGCAAGAGGAATCAAAAGCCACTCCTGGTCAAATTGACAGAACTGCACAGACAGATAGACCAGCTGGTGTGTCAGACCCAGATACCTACATCAGAACAACTGATACAGACAGAGCACCTGGAGAAGTCTTCTCTTTTGATGATAGAGTGGACAGTTTCTCTGATAAAGAGATTGAGCACATAGCTAGCATACAGTCCATCAACAACACACGCAAGGCAGAGTTGTACTTGAGTACTGAGAAAACAGACAGAATAACCAGCGATGAGTTAACTGTGGATTCAGGCAAGGATGAGGAGAAGAGCATTCAAGACAAATTATCTGTAACAGAGAAGTCAGTTAAACAAGTTATAGACAGGGATGGAACAGAACTAGGAGGAAGACCCACAGCTGGCGTTCAGGGGGATAACAAGGAGCGAGATGAGGAGGAGGGGTTACAAGAGAATAAAAAGAGGAAGGAGGATGGAATGATTGAAGAGACAAAGCAAGAAGAGATAGGTGAGGAGGTAGAAGGAAAGACTGAGTACAAGAGGGAACCCCACGATATATTACAGAACAAGGAAAAGGAGCAAGAAGAGAGAAAGGTGATGGCAGAGGAGGAAAAGCAGAAAGAGGAACAGAAGGAGCAGGACAGAAAGAGGTTGGAGGAGAGGGAGCTGGAGGAAAGAGAGAAGGAGGAGAGGAGAATAAGGGAGGAACGGGCAGAGGAGGAAAGAAAAAAAGAGCTGGAGGAGATAAAGCAGAAAGATAATAAGATTGAAGAGGAAAGACAGAGGGAGCAGGAAGAGAGAAAGATGGAAGAGGACAGAAAGAGAGAGCAGGAGGAAAAAGAAAAGGAAGCGGAGATAAAGAGAGAAGAGGAGCTGGCACAGGAGAGAAAGAGGCAGCAGGAAGAAACTGAGAGGGAGGAGAAGAGAAGGAGGGAAAAGAGGGAGGAAGAGGAGAGTAAAAAAGAGCTGGAGAAGAGAAGGCTGGCAGAGGTGAAAAAGAAAGAAGAGGAAAGAAAGATGGAAGAGGAGAGAAAGAGGGAGCAGGAGGAAAGAGAGAGGGAAGCTGTGCAAAAGAGAGAGGAAGAGCTGGCACAGGAGAGAAAGAGGCAGCAGGAAGAAACTGAGAGGGAGGAGAAGAGAAGGAGGGAGAAGTGGGAGGAAGAGGAGAATAAAAAAGAGCTAGAGAAGAGAAGGTTAGCGGAGGAGAAAAAGCAGGAAGAGAAAAGGAAAGAAGAGGAAAGAAAGATGGAAGAGGAGAGAAAGAGGGAGCAGGAGGAAAGAGAGAGGG